>VDFB02053321.1:0-23820 GCA_007258455.2 Sequoia sempervirens | reverse complement strand
AGAAAACATAAGCATAAATGGAGGGGTACTACATGAAATGGATCTTAAATGTATTATGCTAGCACTTATAATTCACAAATAAAGATATAAATAAAAAATAGGAGGAGAAAGGGAACAAAATCACCTGGAAGTTTTTGAAAAACCCCAAGAAGATCAATGTTTCTTTCCTTCAACTATTGACACAATTTCATAAATATTTTTTCTTAAAAGAGTGGTGATCACATGCAAGTGACTAGTAAATATATGGAGCTTATTGTTTTTTACTTCAAAATGATGGAGCTTAAAGAAAAAATAAATTGATAGAATGAGTTGAATCATCAAAATTGGGAGCCAAAAGGAAAGGATATAAGCTAGACTATTATTGAGATTTGCACACATAGATATGTTACTTCCTTGACTTTCAATGAGACAAAGGGAAGGTAACATTCAAACATCCATTGTTTCACAAATACTCATGGGACACTAGCATGTTGCACAGATGTTCATGAGTTGTGCTCTCATCTAGGGAAATTTGATTCAAAATATTATACCATCATACAAATTTAAGAAACATGAGACCAAATTTCTAGCATTTTACAATTAATATACTTCATATAATGATGCTAAAGTTAGGACACAACATAGTGTGAAATTGAAGGGTATACATTTTTTTATGCTACATTAGCAAGGCCCATTTGAGATAATAACTCCCATTTATTCATTTCTTTAGTATATTTTTTGTCCATCTCTTTATCAAAATAGTCTTCCTTTTTAAGGACATCTTCAATTTGATTTGTGCAATCAATATGCAATTTATTATATTTTTGTGTATTCATGTGCTTCCAATTATTGATGATTTCTTCTTTTTTGATGCCTATACCTCTCTCTATTTATCAAAAATGTGTATACATAAGTAACTCTCCAATAAAAAGTTTCAAAATAGTTAGAGTTTTCTTTTGGAATGATATAGAACCATGGAAATACTTGTACTATTGTTTTTTCTTTTCTATCTCACTATTTGGATCCTTTGCAAAAAGCATCATATGTGAAGGATCTTGTTGATTCAATTATTGTTACTATTTCTAGGTGAGATGGGTAATGCATATAGGATTGTATGTAGTTAGATTGTATCTCACTACCATCAATTTTTTTCTTTGAGCAATGGAACACTTTTCTACCTACATTACATGATATAAATTTATGATTACAAATCACAAGAGGTAATTTTGTAGCATATGACATGTTTCTTGTGCTCCAAAGGTTGAACACCCAGAATACTGAGAGGGGGGATGAATCAATATTTCTTTAAACCTTTCAAACATTTAAATATCCAATCCACATAGCATATTCAATTGCAGTAAATGAAAGAAAGCATGAAACACCAACAACATAACATAACATATGAACACCAAGATTTTTGTGGAAAAACCAAAATGAGAAAAATCATGGTGAGGATTAGCTCATAATATATTATAACCAGTTATAGTATATTTACAAAAGTGCTCACTGCAAGTGGACTCATTGTCCAAGTGGACTCACTACCCACTAAGAGAAAAAGAGATAGAAGAGATTTTTTGGTTCACAACCTAGATTGAACTATTAGGATTGCATCTGTCATATGCATGAATTACAATCCCAACAAAGCTCAATAAACTGACTTTAAACACTTCATTTTATTTTGATCTAACACACTACTTTCCTTTGCATTTGCATCACTCTAATATTCTACTCAACATTCACAACTTAAATTTGTAATGTATTTGCATCACTTGCACACAAAACTTGTAAGATGTTCATCAAAACATCGAAAATGATCTAGCTTATATGTCCGCTTCAATCATAACATCAATTAGGTTAGCCTAATTGGATGTACCATATCAAATAGACAAAATATGTTTTTTCTGCTCAAATCCTTCCACACATGCCTTGTGCCAAGATTCATTCCTTAAAACAATTTGAAATAGGTTGGAATGGACCTTTAATAGCTCCCACATAACTCCACAAAATTTATCCTTCCCATACCTTCACACTTATTAGGTCAACACCATAGAAGACTTAGTACAAAAATTCTCCAACTGTATGCTCATATTCAGACATGTGAACCTCAAAATCCTATGCCATATAGAATTCACACTCTATTGAAATTTTTTAACATCTCCTTAAGTTCACAAAGCCAAAATCCTATCTACAGAGAAGTGTGGACTCTTCTACTCGCATGCATTGCACAGGAAATGACTGTAATTTTCTAGGACGAACTTATGTTATCCATAACTTTCAAACAAAAAACCAAAACAAGATAGAATTCTAGAATTAGATGCTTCTACCAACCAAAAATATTATGCTAGAACTACAAAGTAAAATGTTAATTCGCAAACCAATGTGGACCCAAAAACTAGATGCTCTATTACATAAAATTATCAAAATTGACACTTAGTCAATTTTTATCACAAGTATCTTCACAATCAATTTTTATCACAAGTATCTTCACTGGATCAAACCATCTTACAAACATCAAAGTACAAGCCTTCTAACATGTTTTGGGATGTTCGAGATAACTAAAATGATCTGAACCATAATCTCCATATCAATATACAATGTTGATATCAATGACAACATTGTAATGCATAATAGTATGTCTTGGGCTTATCCTACATGCTCATGTTGCCAACAACAACATCAATGACAAACTTCCAACAATATCCCCTTTGTCATTGATGGAAACATGCCAAAACATCTCCAAAAGATTTCCCCCCCTTTAACATCAAGGGCAAAGAGCACCTACAAAAATTGTTCTAACATATACCATATCTCCCCTTGAGAAATATATGCATATGTACAAACTGATAGATTGAATTGACTCCCCCTAAGTCATGTACCAGAGTAAAAGCAAAAAAAATATACTGGAAACTACTCTATATACTCCACATATGTCCAACGAAACTAAAATTGAAAACTGGAAAATGCATAAAGAATAAGAAATGTTGTCAACTAGAGGAGGTTGACTCTTGTAGCTTCTACACATGGGTCTCCCATGCCTGTTTACCTTCTTCCCATGTCTTCTTAGATGCCCCAAGCATTTTGCATTGTGTTTCAAACTCCATTAGTATCTCTTCTCCTTCTTTCGGAGTGCTAGTTGCAGGATTCATTTGTGTAGCTTTCTAGCACTCAAAAGGACACTTGAAACAAATACATGAATTTGGAATTCAACAAGTCCCTTATCTTTGTTATCCTTGAATTCAACGCGCTCAATTCAAGGGATAACCCCTACGAAACTTGTATGTTTTGTAGCCCACGTACTCTAAGCACGTAAAAATAGGTAAATTACATTGGTCCTTGTGCGTGGTCACCCATCCTAAAAAATTCATTCTGAACATTAACCTTTGTTAGTTCATTGAAGTTTGCATTTTAAACCAAGTTGTAAAAATTCAGTTTTGGGAGTTAGAAATTTTTTTGTACATGTAGGGGCTCTATTTTTCACCGCTCTTCCATATTTCATGCCTTAGTCATTTTTTGGCACATGTAGGAGCTTTGTTTTTCACCACTCTTACATATTTCATGCCTTAATCATTTTCGGGCACATGTAGGAGCTCTATTTTTTAGCACTTCTACATCTCAAAACACAAGTCACATGTAGGAGCTCTATTTTCTAGCACTTCTACATCTCAAAACACAAGTCACTTGTAGGAGCTTTGTTTTTCACCGCTCTTACATATTTCATGCCTTACTCATTTTTTGGCACATGTAGGAGCTCTATTTTTCACCACTCTTACATATTTCATGCCTTAGTCATTTTCTGCCACATGTAGGAGCTCTATTTTTCACCGCTCTTACATATTTCGTGCCTTAGTCATTTTCTAGCACATGTAGGAACTCTATTTTTTAGCGCTTCTACATCTCAAAACACAAGTCACATGTAGGAGCTATTTTTTTCACCGCTCTTACATATTTCATGCCTTAGTCAAATCTAGCACATGTAAGAGCTCTGTTTTTTAGCTCTTCTACATCTCAAAACACAAGTCACATGTAGGAGCTCTCTTTTTCACCACTCTTACATATTTCATGCCTTAGTCATTTTCTAGCACATGTAGGAGCTTTGATTTTTAGCACTTCGACATTTCAAAACACAAGTCACATGTAGGAGCTTTTTTTTTCACCGCTCTTACATATTTCATGCCTTAGTCATTTTCTAGCACATGTAGGAGCTCTGTTTTTCACCGCTCTTACACTCAAGTGTCTTTCCCATATGTAGAAGCTTTGTTTTTCACTGCTTTTACATATGACATGAAGAAGCTTTATTTTTCACCAAAGAAGCTTTATTTTTCACCACTTTTACATATTTCATATGTAAAAGCTCTATTTTTCACCGCTTTTACATATGACATGTAAAAGCTTTGTTTTTCACTGCTTTTACATATTTCACATGTAAAATCTTTGTTTTTCACCACTCTTACATATTTCATGCAGAAGCTCTATTTTTCATTGCATTTACATGAAATTACCCAAGTCCTTTAATATGTTGACGTGTCAATTTTTAGCACCAAGAAGAATTTGAAGATGAGGCTTTCTCAATAGCTTCCATGAACAAAATGATGGATTTCCAACTTATTTTAGATTTGATAGGCATTAGAAAGTCATCAATCTCATCAGAGGAGTTATCTCAAGAATCCTCGTCATCTCCAAAGTACACTCCAATGCCAGATAGTGACGAAGTGCATGTCATCCTGAAGTTTTTATGGAGAAAGATGTTGAAGAAGGCCAAATTTTCCTAGATTAAGTTTCCTCATTTTAGCATTTTCATGCTTTATGTAAATAAGTTTTGAAATTTTACATATCATTTTGCAAAATGTAATTACATGTAAAATCAAAGATGTTTTCCTATAAATGATAGACAACATTTTTAAAACAAGTCTTTTAGGTAGGTGGGATTTTCCTTGGCATCTGGAATTAACAAAGAAAGAAAATCTTAAATTTTAACTTTGTTCTATTTGTCTCAAAATTTTTATTTTATCATGCTGATATCTCTAGATTTTGCTTGACAAGATAGAGACATTGAATTACTACTTTTTTTTAGTTTAAAGTCAGACGTAGAAATGTAACTACCAACCAAGTATCAGAAAACATTCTCTTTAAAAAAGAGAGAAGTATGAATGTGACACACCCCCATCTCTTAATTGTAGTGTATATTTTTGTGAATAGTTAATTAGTTTTACTTGGTTTCAATAAGCAGTAAGAAGGGTGCCTCCCCTTTCTGAGAGGAGAGATCGTATCTCATACAACTTTGGCTGAAATCAGATTGTGTAATATGTTAAAAAGGGATTACATAATTTTCACCCAACAATCTCTCCAAACTATAGAATGATATGCTCCTTTTGGGCCTATAGCTGAAAGAATATCTTGTGTAAATCCTTTATAAAATTACTTGTATCTCCAACCAAGTCAAGTGTCAGATCATAGGCACTAGAGGCATTGTTCATCTAGGACTCAATGGAGTCCATTTCCTTCCTAATGCTCTGTGTGGCTCTGAGCCACTTCATACAATATTGGTAAAGAGCCTTTTCCTCATCTACACACACTTAGGCATCCTTCAGATTCTCTTGAAACTTTTTATGTGCAAGAGCACATTTTTAGTAATCTCCATCATTTTCTTATCACTTATTCTCTTTTCAACCTCATTCTCAATTTTTCCTTTAATACCGAAGGCATATTCTTTAAAAGAATTAATTAAAAAATTTAAATTCTCCATATTAGAAATTGAAGTATCTATGTTAGCACCAGGTATGGACTCTTACAATACCTCCACTACTTCTTCCATCAACTCTCCACTCTTTTGATTTTTTTTCTATGATCTCCTTCTAGTCAGATGCATGGAATACATCTTCCAATTGAAGCCCATGGATATGGGAAATCTTGTCAAGATTTGCATTTTCATATTGCATTGGTAGTTGTAGTAGTTGTGATGATACAACAAGTTGGAACTTGAGTTTCATACTTAGTAGATTCTTCAAGGATTCTCCAAAGGAGTCAAAGTATTTACCAGAAGTCTTTATGTTCTTTGTAGCTTTCTCCTTTAACTTATTTTCCCCATTCTCTCCATAGTTCACTGGATTTTCTTCTTCTATTTGTGCATCTTCGAATGCATCTTTATTCTTATCTTCATCTTCCTTCTCATTAATTTTTTGTTCTTCCTTCTCTTCATCACCATCCTTACTTTCATTCTCTTCCTTTATAGACTTATATGTGTTAACCAAAGGAGGTATCTCTAGTTTTCCTTGAGCATTTTCTTTAGGTACGAAAGGAGGAGATGTATCCCCCTTTGTTGCATCTTCACCTATTATGGACTCTTCAACATTATTTTTTACTTCGTCATATTTTTTCAATTCTTCCACATTCAGAAGAACATTGTCATGTGTATACCCTTCATCTATTGCATGCTCATGTTGAGCATCAATATCCTAAGCTTCTTCTCTTTTAGTGAATTTTGAAGCAATATCATCTTTGTCTTCTGAATTCATACCATATTTCTATGCAATGTCTGATATTTTATCAACTATCTCCTTTTGGAGTCTTTCAAACTCATTCTTATCTCTACCCATAAGGGTAGTTACCCTTTGCTTCACCCTGAATTTTGTGGTGTATAAATCATCCAATGTAGCTTTGTTTTCCTCTGAAAGAGGAGCACCAACTTTCTCCAATGCATGTTCTTTTATTTTCCCTTCCTCTTCAATTGCTTCTTGTCTTCTTTTCACCAAGACATTCCATAGCTTCGTAGGAATTTATTTTTCAATGTTTTTCATATCAACTTCTAAAAAGGTGATATACTTGATGATAGCCTCAAAAATGGTGGCCTTATCCACCTCATTTTCTTCACTGTACAAGGCTATAGTCTCCCCTAACATCTCATATTGCAAAATTTTATTGAGCAGTGCATCTAACTTCATGGGAGAGTAAGGTCTTACTAGCTCTATTTACTTTTGCTTTTTACTTTCATCTAGAGTCTTCTTCTGGATTGTTTCTACTTTCTTCTCTGGTGACACCTTCTTGGTGGCTATTTTCTTCTCTCTCATGTGAAACATGAATTTCCCCTTTTCTTTCTCTATTTCTTCTTCGTTGTTTGTATCAATGATGTCAAATATCTTTCTTTTCACACTTGATTCACCTTGTGAAGCTTCAATTCTCCTTTTTTGGACCAACTATGGTCCTTCTTCTACATTCACACATATTCTTTTCTCTCACTTCCTTTTGCTTTTCTCTCTTATTTTTAGGGCATGCATGTGGTGTTACTATAACAGTCCTTTCTTTTAAGGCCTTGCAGTTTGCACAACCAGAGAGCGTTTCTCCTTTACTGGAGGACTAGTTGTTGTTTTTCTCTTTTTTCCAATAGGCTACCTAGTCCTAGAGGAATTTTGAATAGAAGGATTTGTAGCTATTCTACCAAATCTTCTTATGCTTCTTGAACCTCCTATAACACTTTATTCTCGCTTAACCTTTGCTCTTTCTTGCTCCACTTACTCCTTTGTGAAGCCCATATCCTCTATAAACTTGTCAACCATCTTATAAACCTTCTTCTTTATTTGTGGTTTTCTCTACTCCATATACACCCCCATAGATTTTTCTTCATATGTGTCATACCTTTCTTTATTGGTACCTTTTAGAATCTTCAACAAAATATTAGCCATACCAACAATCTCTTGTTCATTGATCTCATATCCTAATGTAGGGATTTGCACTATCCTTGGTCCTACTACTTCCATGATGCACTCATATGTTGGTACCAGAAATATGATATCATTTTGATAGTTTTCTACCATTTTCCTAGGAATTATGTCTCTTTCATGCATCCTCTTTTGAAAAAATGAAAAGAAAGAAACAAGAACATCATCTTGTGCCTTCGCATCACCAAGACTTCTCATAAAGTATGCAATCTAATGAGTAACGGGTCTGCCTTGTAGCCATACCACAATTTTGGTTCTGGGGAGTTCCTGTAGGAGATAGAAGAGTAAACACACAGGCAAGGTTCCAAACTTAAATGTATACTTCTTCTGCTTAGTTTGTTTCAAGTTCTCCATCAATTTTTATCTTAAAAGTTCACAAAGATCATAATCAATCACTTTTCCACAATTTCATATGCCTTATTGATTGTGGTGGTGGATACAAAGTTTTGTTTGTTTGTGAAGTAGATCTTATAAGCAATTAACTTTTTTGCATACCTCACAACTAGATTTTTGATATAATTTACTGTTAAAGCTCTATTGTCATAAGTTTCACTAGTGAACTCCATTACAACTTTATTCTTAACTGATTTTAGCACTGAAACAGGTCCGGCAGAGCATAGACTTATAACCTCTCTAATCACATCCTTTGTTATCATTCTAGGCATTTCATTTCAAACAAACTTATCATGTTTTTTTCTTAATTCCATTCTAACCCATTTATGATCAAAGAAAAAATTGGTAAGCCATTGTCATACATCAAGTTTCTTCATGACTAGGTTTTGGTATTCTAGTTTTAGGGAAAAATTATCTCCAATAAGTTGTTTCATCCATACATCTAGCTTACTATGGTCTTATTCTTCCATCTTTCCATGAATGTAAATCCTTATATCTTCTATTGGAAAAATTCCATATGAACATACAAAAATGTTCCTAATGGGTCATCTTCTATAGAATTAGCAAGGTATTTCTTGAACTTAGCTTGTGGCTTCTTAGTAAACTAAATTACCCTTGGTGTTTCCATTTGCAAAATGAATTCAAACTGCTTTCTAAGAACTTAGGGAAAAACAGAGATTATAAATACCTTTTGTTTTGCTTGTTGAACTAGGGTTTGAACATACCGAATCTCAAATCACCTTGATCACTCCAAATTATTTCATTGTTTCTCTACTCCTTCTCAAATGCTTTTTTTAAAGGAAATTGGTTAAGTGAAATCACTTTATAACACTTTGAATCTGACCTAATTTTGCATTGAATTCTTCAAACAATAAAATTGGCAATGCTTTATTTGTATGCACAGTCAACTTATGATGCTCCACAAACTTTTGCATTATCATATTTTCTTCTACAATATTCACCAATAGATCAAGCATGTCGATCTACATCACATATCCTCGTTTTGAGGAATCAGCACCATTTTCTTTGGCAGGGGATGAAATATTTCCATTAAATATCCCCCAAGCCAAAGCTCTTATCTTAGTTTCTAAAGGAAACATCTACACCGAATGCTAGTATAGATTCATCCTTAACCTCAATCTCTTCCTTCTTTCTTCAAATCTTATCCATCTCCTTTTTTTTTGTTGGATCAATCTTTTGTATTGGTTCATTCTTATTTACCGGATTATCCTTCTTCGTATTTTCGCTTCTGCAAAACTTGGAAATGTGTCTAGGTCTACTGCAATTGTAACCTATGACATTCTTTTGACCAGTATTCCTTTCATTCATTCTAGATCTACATTGATTGTGAATGGTGATCCTAGACCTGCACAAACAAAAAGAACAAACATAATATTAGTCCAATAGGCAAGTTAGAAACATCATTCCCCATAAGATTCATTTGAAATGCAAAGAACAAGAAATAACATGAAGAACATAAATAAAAGCTATCAAATCCTATTCAATGCTCAAACTATTAATCCCATGGGGGAATTGGTACTATTTTGATGTGGAAAATAGCCCTTTCCCAATTCCTAATCAAGCTTGATGATGAACTTTGAGGATTGATGCTCCTTGATGAAATTTTTCCATAACCTAGCTATGAAATGATGAAAAACTATGAAAATGGATGATAATGGATGAAGTTTGCTCAAATCAATGAACATGATAATGTTGCATAAGTTGTGTATCAAATGCCTAAGATTCTAAATCCAAAATCAATATGAGAGCCTTCTATTTATAGAAGAGAAGATGGAGGAATAGGCAAAATGGATGAATGTGCAACAAAAGACCAACTAATAGCATAATGCCATTTGTCAACATGTGAGTGGACAAAGGTGGAGCACATTTGGATGAATGTGTACATTAATGCTATTAGGTGGAAATTCAAAATTGGAGAAGTGACATGTTGGAGGGAAATGAAAGAAGAGTTAAATACCACTTGGCTTAAGAAAAGGACATGTAAGAGGCCTTTAATGCCTTGTTGGATGGACAAGTCCTTTGGAGGGAGATTATCAAATTTAAGGAATATTCCATCCTTTAATGCCTTTTTGAATAAAAAAGGAAGATTTATAAATTAATTCAAATTGATTTTCATGAGCAAGTTGCAAAAGCTAGAGGAATCGAGTGATTAGTGTTGCATTAATCATGATTTGATTAATTTTAATGGAGATTAGTTGATTTGACATTGTAATTTAGATTTTAGGATTTACATAAATCAAAATGAGAGGAATAATGATTTTAGACTTAATTAAATAAAGTTTGATTTATTTAATTAAAGAGGATGGTGTTAGATTTAAATCAAATAAAGATTAATTTATTTAATTTAATAAGAAATGACTTAAATCAAGGATGAAAAATTGAGTTTTATTTGGATTAATAGATGAATGTGATGAATTTAATCAAATAAATATTATTCAATTAAATGGTTAAAGCAAAGTTTACACTATCCAAAGATGAACCAAAGTGCCAATAAACCCAGACTGTGTATAGGATCGGACAAGATATTTTTAAGTGTTCGCTGCATTAGCTTTATGCATAGATCCATAGTGCTACGCACAACAAACAATCCAATGAAATGGCCGAACCATTCTACCATTGTTATGCACTCACTATTGACTATTTTTTGATCTTTGCATTCTCCAATTTCTAGCTCTTGGATGGACTCAATTCCTTTCCGGTACGTAAAAACATTGACCAGAAAAAGGTGGAACATTCTGATTCATTATGCTTCTACATTCCATTGCCTTATGTCTAAATCTATTACAAGAATAACATAAACCATTAAAATATGGGTACCTTTGTGCATTTGGTTATTTGACTAATGGTCTTCTAGCTTCATTCCTTTGATTCCATATGTGCTTGCCATTGTTCTTCTTTTCTACATTTTGTGTCTGATCTGATTTTGAAATTTCATCCTTTTCAAATCCTAGACCTTCTTTATCTTTAGAGCCTTTCTGATTTGCAATCATTTCATCAATATTTGTAGTACTCATCTTGAATTTATCTTCATGACTCCTTGATTTCTCCAAATATGATCTTAGGTTTACCACTTCTTGTTCAAGACTTGTACATTCCTTAGATTTTATTTTCACCATTGCATTTGTGACATTCTCCTCAACTCTTTCTTCAACTTGGACCTTCTAAATAGGGTGGATGGAAGCCGCCATCTCGCCGCTCAAATTGTTCAATACTGACTTCCCTTTATGCCTCTCTAAACTCTGCTTTTATCTTCACTTTACGCATTTGTTAGTTTCTTGATTTCTTTCTGGTGGATCTTTGTTTTCTAACCCCCCGGGCAGGTCCTCAAACATCCTCACGCAACTCCTGGAGTTACCTGCATACCTTTTCAGCTACGCAACTTCTTATGAATATATTGTAGGAATTTTAGAGAGGGTGAACTGCTTCCCAATACTGTAAATTACTGAACACCCAAAATACTAAGAGGGGGTGGAATGAGTATTCCTTTAAACCTTTCAAACATTTAAACATCCAATCCTTACATAGCATATTCAATTGCATTTATTGAAGCAAAATCATGAAACCACAACATCACACAACACATGAAACACCAGGAATTTTAAGGCATGGAAAAACCCAAGTAAATTGAAAACCATGGTGAGGATTAGCTCACAATATTTATAACCGCATTATAGTATATGAAGAAGTTTCACCGCAGTGGGATTATTGTCGGCGGACTCCATTGCCAATCGAGAGAAAAAGAGATAGAAGATAGTTTGTGGCTCATAGCCTAGATTGAACTGTTACAATTGTATATGTCATATGCATGAATTACAGTTCCAATGAATCTCAATAAACTAACTTTACACACTTCATTTGATTATGATCTAACACACTACTTTCCTTTGCATTCGCATCACTCTAATATTCTACTCAACATTCACAACTTAAATTCACAATGTATTTGCATCACTTACACACGGAACTTATAAGATGTTCATCAAAATATCGAAAATGATCTAGCTTATATATCCGCCTCAAGCATAACATCATTTAGTTTGGCCTAATTAGATGTACCATACAAAATATAACTTGTCAGATCAAATCCTTCCACACATGCCTCGTGCCAAGATTCAATCCTTAAACCAATTTTAAATAGGTTGGAAGGGACCTATAATAGCTCCCATATAACTCCACAATACTTACTTAACCTTCGCATACCTTCACACCTATTAGGTCGACACCACAGAAGACCTAATATAAAAATTCTCTAATTGCATACTCATATTCGGACACTTGAACTTCAAAATCCTATGCCATCTAGAATTCACACTCCATTGACATCTATCAACATCTCCTTAAGTTCACAAAGCCAAAATCCCATCTATTGAGAAGTGCGGACTCTCCTACTCACATGCACTGTACAGGAAATGACTGTAATTTGTTAAGACAAACTTCTGTTATCCATAACTTTCAAACCAAAAGCCAAAACAAGATGGAATTTTGGAATTAGATGCTTCTACCAACCAAAAATATTATGCTATAACTGTAGAGTAAAATATGAATTCATGGACCCGTGCAGACCCAAAAACTGGATGCTTTGTTACATAGAATTATCAAAATTGACACTTAGTCAATTTTCATCACAAGTATCTTCACAGGATCAAACCATCTTCCAAAAATCAAGATACAAGACTTCTAACATGTTTTGGGATGTTAGAGCCAACCAAAATGATATGCATCATGATCTACATATCAAGATACAATGTTGACATCAATGACAACACTACAACACATAATAGTATGCCTTGTGTTTATCCTACATTCTCATGTTGTCAACAACAATATCAATGACAAACTTCCAACCATCTTTATCATGAATTTTTATATGCTTTCAAATATTGGTCTTCTGATCTTTGGTTTGAACATATTAAATTTCCTACATATTAACATACCTCTCTAGTTTTCTTTCAACTTTAGATATACACTTGGAAATGTATTTGAGAACAAGAAATTGTGACACAATGGGCTAGAAATATATTAGCTCTCCATATTGAGAGCATCTCTAGGTTATGAATGTTTAACCCATCATCATTTATTGATGGTTCATAATATTTTTCCCTAATTCATCGCATGATAAGGTGGATTTTATGTGTTATTTCCATGGAGCTTTGTATTTGTATTCTACATGTTTTCCTTTCTTATGTAGGTAATTCCTCTCATTGCATTTAGTGTGTTTCTATACACAATTAATTGACTCTTCATAATCTTTATAGGGATTGGTAGAGAATATTTTAGATGTATTTAGTAGGCATGGATTATCCATTAGAATTCTATGTATCATGTATCATGTTTCTTATTTTGAATTTAGAATGAGGGTTCCAAGCAATGAAATATTGTCAAAGAATAATTTTTATCCACTTTTACATTATTTTTCCAATCTACTATATCAGTATTTGGTGCATTTTCTATCCAAAGGAATTTGTATATATGTGCAAAACCTAAATCTTTCTATTCATACCTATACCAATATTTTTTGCACACATGAGCTTCTCAATGACCTCTTCACAAAATATTATGAATCATATATGTAGATATAGGGATGTGGTTTGTGGATTTTTAATCATTTTAATTGTGTGATTTTTGTTGGAGTGCAATGTAGATGTATTGTTGGTTACAAAAATCTTTTGTAAATCAAGCCATTATATTTGTTACAATTAATGTGAAGAACAAAGTTGGTGAAACTATTTGGTTGATCACATTTGTTAGATCACCATGACACTTTTTCTAATATGATCTTGTCCCTTGTAAATTAGAGCAAAAATGCATTATTTCTTCAACTAATTGATTATATGGTAGTTTATGTAAGTGGGCACAAAGGTCTTCAATAGTGGTTGGTTTATTGTTTCTATATTTCTTTTGATAAATATTGATGCAATTGCTTGGCTATATTGGCACATCATAATGTTTATAAGAAATTATCTAAATATTAGATGTTATCTAAATATATTATCATGAAACCACATAAGGTGCAAGACATATTCATTGTTGAGAATATGTGAGAATATGTGTCTCAAACTCATTGGTATAACCCTAGTTTTGTCACCAAGTAGCAAAGAATTCTTAATTATTAAGTTCATGCTTGTACCTCTATACTGCCAGGTGATTGAGAGAGAGGAGCGGTAGTGTAGTTACCGCTATACCGTAGGAGCCTCTCAGCTATCGAGCGGTAGTGTGGTGGATACCACCATACCGCAGGTGTCTTTACATTGAGGTGTGGTAGTGCGGTTACCACCATACCAAAGGAACTCACCAGATGTGTAGCGGTAGTGTGGTTTATACCGACATACCTTGGGAGCCCTTGACCTTTCTAGAGGTAGCATGATTATCGCCACCCTATGAGATCTTGTTGTTTGCGCAGAGGTAGCACTGTGTAAGATGAAGAGCACGGACTTGTTGAATTGTTGAGGTGTAAGCCGTTAAGTGGAGGACATTGCTGACTTGGAAGATGGTCATTTGAATGCCTGGGAAGTTCAACAATTGCTCTACAAAAGAAGTTGAACTGAATTGATTGTACAAAGAATGTTTTGATTCATGGTTGTTGCTATACATAGTAGCGTACAGTAATTGTGAAGATGTTAGAGAGTTCGATGGTTGGATGATTGAATGATCTATTAATTTTTTTCATTGTATGTTGTATATGCATTGTAACAGTGAAACAATAATGTAGATTGATTAGAATTGATTATGTACAAGATTGATCAAGGAAATGTTGTTGTTGTAATATTGGCATCTGAAAAGGAGAGTCAGTAACTTGTATGTAATTTGATTACTATAGTACAAGTGTTTTTCTTTGGTGTGGTGGGTTTTTCTCTCATAAGGGTTTTCCCACTTAAATCTGGTGTCAATTGTGTTTGAGTTTATTTCTCTATTTTTTTATTCTTTTCATGTGCATCCTAATGAACTGTAATTGTAAAATTTAAAGACATATCTGAGTTTTGACATTATGAAATTTTGTTCCACATCCATAGGCTTTCCTTACAAGTGGTATCAGAGCCTGACCAGTTGTGTTATCCTTGTGGGTAGGTTGTTTTTTTTATGTCAATAATGTTTAGTGGAAGTCTTGTAGAAGTTTGGTAATTTAATTACAAATTAAGATGACAAGCACATCAGGAAAGATTGAAATTGAGAAATTCAATGGTAGCAATTTTGAGTTGTGGAAAATCAAAATGGAAGACCTGTTGGTGGATCGACATCTTTGGCTTGTTGTGTCTAGAACAAAACCTTCTGGCATGAAGCAAGAAGATTGGGACCTCACAAATAGAAAATAAAAAGGGTTGATAAGACCCGGTTTGGTAGACTTTGTTCTCCTATTTGGAAGACTCTATTCTCTTGAACGTTCATGAAGAGAAAACTGCATCTTCTTTGTGGAAGAAGCTTGGAGATATTTCTCAGGGTAAGTCCTTGGTGAATAAGTTGTTCTTAAGGAATAATTTATACTCTTTGAAGATGGAGGAAGGGGCATTTGTGGTTGATTATTTGAATATGTTTAACACGTTGATTGCTCAGTTAACATATGTGAGTGTGAAAATTGATGATGAAGATCGTTGTATGCTTTTGTTGTGTTCTTTACCCAATTCTTGGGATCATTTAGTGATGGCGATTGGGAGCACAACAACCACTTTAAAGATGGAAGATGTGGTTGCTTCTTTGTTATTAGAAGAAATGAGAAGGAAATCTTTTGAGATGGCAAAGGAGGCTCTTGTTGTTCGAGGAAGATCGAAAGAAAAAGGCAAGAAGAAGGACAAGAAATCAAAATCAAAATCAAAAGGGAGATCAAAGTCTCCTGGCAAGAAGTCTAAGGTAAAGTGTTGGAATTATGGATAGCCTAGTCATGTCTGAAAGGATTGCAAAGAGGAGAAAAAGAAGAAGAAGAAGAAGAACTCTTCTAATAATGGTTCTTCTCAAAGCAATGCAGATGCCTTCATTGCAGCCTTGGCAACTCAGCTATTAGATGATGTCTAGCTTATTGATTCTGGAGAATCTTTTCACATGACCTCTCATAGAGATTGGTTCACAAAGTATGAAAAATATGATGTTGGAAAGGTGTACTTGGAAAGAAATTCATCTCTGGAAATATTTGGTTGTGGAAGAGTCAGAATTCAATTTCCCGATGGAAGAATTAAGGGAATTGATGGCGTAATGCATATACCAGGTCTGGCTCGGAACTTACTTTCTGTAAGTAAGCTAAATGATGTTGGAGTGCAAGTCTCATTCTCTAGCAATGGTTGCAAAATGACTAGAGGCTCAATGGTGTTGGCTAGGGGTGCCCGAATTGGTACTCTGTATAAGTTGGATGCACTTGTTGTTCAATGTAACAATGTCTCTGCAAAGTCACAAAAGGTTGTTCATGTAGAAAAGGAGACTGAATTACCTGTAGGGGCTAATTCTTTGGAAGTTAAACTTCTTGCAAAGAAGACTATGCTCTGGCATCAAAGGCTCGATCACATTGGTGAGAAAGGCTTAAAAACCTTGAAAAATAAAAACCTGGTTGAGGGGCTTGATGCTTGTAATCTAGAATCTGAATTTTGTGAACATTGTATATATGGAAAACATCATTGTGTTTCTTTTTACTCTAGTCCTCACAAATCTTCTGGTGTTTTGGATTATATACACTTTGATGTTTTTGGTCCAATAAATGTTCCTTTGTTGTCAAATTCAAAATATTATGTATCGTTCATTAATGATTATTTGAGAAAGGCATTTGTATATTTTCTAAAAAGTAAATCAGAAGTGTTTAGTCGGTTTAAAGAGTTCAAGAACTTGTTGAAAATCAAACCGGTACAAATGTTTGAGGACAGATAATGGTGGTGACTTTTGTTCTGCGGAATTTGAAAGGTATTGCAAAGACCATGGAATTAAAAGGCATAAAACAACACCTTACACTCCACAGCAAAATGGAGTTGTTGAAAGGTTGAACAAGATGTTGATGGAGAAGGCAAGAAGTATGTTGAGAAATGTTGGTCTAGAGCAGAAGTTCTAGACTGAGGTTGTGGCTACAACATGTTACATGGTAAATCGATCTCCTTCTTCGACACTTGTTGATAAAATGCCTATGGAAGCTTGGTCTAGTAAGAAGCCCTCTCTGAGACATGTTCGTGTCTTTGGTTGTGAAGCATATGCTTATGTGCCAGATGTGAAGAGATCTAAATTGGAGAAAAAATTTGTTAAGTGTATCTTCATTGGCTATGACATTGGTGTTCAAAAGGATACAAGCTTTGGAATCCTGTGACTAAAAAGGTTGCATACAACAGAAGCATAATCTTTTGAGAGTTGAAACCTTCTTCAATGGAACTGTAGTCAGGGATGAAAGAAAATAAAGAGGAAAATAATGTTGTTGAAAATACATATAACTCTTGAAAAAGAGAAACAACACATTGATAGTGTACCTGAATCTGAGGAGAGTTCAAGCAGCTCTGAGATTTCTGAAGAAGGACCACAACCTCAGCCTCAACCTATGAGGAGGTCTACATGTGAGAAGAAATAACCAAATAGGTATGGATTCTCTACGTTGGATTCTAGTTGTTCCTATGCTTTGATTACTAATATTGATGAGCCTAGGACTGTAAAAGAGGCAATTGAAATGACTAATTCAGATTCCTAGTTGGAAGCCATGAATGAAGAAATGGCATCGTTAAAGAAGAATGATACTTGGGATCTAGTCCCATTGCCTCAAGGTAGAAAGCGTGTGGGCTGCAAATGGGTATTTACAAAGAAAATAGGTCTGGATGGCAGTGTTGAAAAGTATAAGATGAGGTTGGTAGCAAAGGGTTATTCCCAGGTAGAGGGAATTGATTATGGGGAAATCTTTTCTCTGGTAGCAAAGCTGACATCTATCAGATTTCTTTGGTCACTTGCAGCAGCATATGACTTGGAGATTGAGTAGATGGATGTGAAGACAGTATTTCTTCATGGTGATCTTGAAGAAGAAATTTATATGTCCTAGCCTGAGCACTTTGTGGTGCAGTTGCAAAGAAAATTTGGTTTGCAAGTTAAAGAAATATTTGCATGGCTTCCAAAAACAGGTCACCTAGAATGTGGTGTACCAGAAATTTGGACATTGTTTGTTCTGGTCACTGGTTTCTGTAAGATCAAAATCAGATCATTGTGTATAATTCAAAATTGAAAATGATCAAGTCCTTATTATTTCCCTCTATGTTGATGATATGTTGTTTATAAGAAGTAGTAAGTTTATGATTTCTGATCTAAAATCTCAATTGTCTATAAAGTTTGAAATGAAGGACTGCGCAACCAGGTATAGCCTGCGGGAATAAACCGTGACGTGAAAACCTTGATTCAGCCGCAGTAAGTATATTAACACGCTTTGGCAGATTTGTATGATCGATGCAAAGCGTTCAGTTGTCCAACTTGGTAGAAACAAAAGCTGGCCCACGAAGATCATCCCAACAATATGGAGGACATGACTAGAGTTCCTTATGCAAGTGCAGTTAGCAGTTTAATGTATGCAATGGTGTGTACTAGGCCGGACATTGCCAAAGTAGTGGGAGTACTTAGTTAGTTTATGGTTAATCTGTGAAGGACACATTGGGATGATGCGCAAAAGAGCGCTTAGGATATCTCGAAGGAACTTTTTAGAATATGCCTCTGTGGTGCCAATATGGTAATTTGGTTGAATCATAGAGGACTCTTAGTATTCATGGGTATGTGGATTCTGATTAGGCAGGGGACATTGACAACAGAAGGTCCACTAGTGGATATAGTTTCATGATGAATGGTGGTGTAGTTAGTTGGATGAGCAAGTAGTAGGCTATAGTTTCTTTATCTACTACTGAGGCTGAGTATATGGCAGCAATTCATGCCTGTAAGGAAGCCATTTGGCGTAGGAGATTATGTTCTAATATTGGTTTTGATGCAAGGAAAATTATTATTTGTTGTGACAGTCAAAGTGCCATTTTATATAGCAATCCTACTTCCAGTTTTTCGACAAACATATTGATGTGCGTAACACCATTTCCGCGACATGCGGGAGGACGGGAGTTGTCCGCTTGGTGCGATACTTCCCAAAATACTTGCTGATACCGACAAAGCCAATGAGCATAGACAAGTTCGTGATGGTGCACAAAATTCTGATGGGCCTTGGGGTCACAGCCAATGACCTCTCGTATTGGAAAGCGGTTCAGCGAGTTCTTCGCCAAGTGGGAGATTGCTGAGAAAGCATGCCCAAACAATACTGGTAACTCCCAGCTCTTGTCACCAAAGCCGTTAAATTCCTGCTATTAACTCTACGCTAAAATTCCCCATACCCAAGGGATCAGTGCTGATATATTGAGTTCGATTTAGATGTAATGCGGTGGTATAACGGCCATGTATTTCGAGCCCCCGCACCTATCTCGAGGTAAAGGTTACCACCACCCCGGGGAGCCTGGTTGTTTGTGCAACGGTAGTAGCATGGTGTAAGGTGAAGAGCATGAACTTGTTGAATCGCTGAGGTGTAATTCATTAAGTGGAGGACGTTGCTGACTTGGAAGATGGTCATTTGAATGCCTAGGAAGTTTGACAATTTCTCTACAGAGGAAGTTGAACTGAATCGATTGTACAAAGAATGTTTTGATTCATGGTTTTTGCTATACATAGTAATGTACAGTAACCGTGAAGGTGTTAGAGAGTTTGATGGTTGGATGATTGAATGATATGTTAATGTTTTTCATTGTATGTTGTATATGCATTGTAACAATGAGACAATAACGTAAATTGATTAGAATTAATTATGTACAAGATTGATCAAGGAAATGTTGATGCTGTAATATTGGCATCTGAAAAGGAGTGTTTGTAACTTGTATGTAATTTAATTATTGTAATACAAGTTTTTTTCTTTGTTGTGGTGGATTTTTCTCCTATAAGGATTTTCCCACATAAATCTGGTGTCAATTGTGTTTGAGTTTATTTCTCTATTCCGTTATTCTTTTCATGTGCATCCTAGTGAACTGTAATTGTAAAATTTAAAGACATATCTACATTCTTCTCTGATTTTTTACATTAGGAAAGTTTGTTCCACATCCATAGGCTTTCCTTGCATTCATGAAGTTGCACTTCACTATCTCGAGGTTGCATGGGTAGTGCATTGCCATTTAGAAATAGAGTGGTAAATTCCATATCTAATATGCCCTCAATAGTGTACTCATTTGTGGGAGTTGAAATAATGTGGGGCCAATCAATGATGGTATCATTTACATTTTCTATTTCTAAATCTTCTTTAATTATTTGTAACTCGTGACATTAATTTGGAAGTCTTATCATAAATGATGTTGAATATTCTATTTCACTTTCTAAATCATCTTGATTGTTTTCAAATTTAACATTTATTGGCATTGGTTCTTCATTTTCACTTTGAATTGTATGAGTCATTTTTGAAATATCTATAGTAGAATCAGAGAGGAGTGATAAGGCATTGGCATAAATTTCAACATCCTTTTAGTATAGGTCATATTTTAATTTTTACTCTAGTGCATCTTTAACATGACTTCTATATACATAGAAATCATAATGCTTCCCTTGTGTATTAATTATTAAAATTATTAATACATTCAAGTCTTGAAATCTATGTGGAAGATATTTTATTATTATTTTGATATCTTGGGGAAGCTAATAGTGTGACCACTATAATTGTATTGTCCACCATAAGCATGGGTAACACGTAATATTGGATTTACAAGTACAATGAGAGTCTCTTATACTTGAGTGATAATTCTCAACATATTTGGTTGTTTACATGGTTCCATATTATTGGTTGTGGATAATCCATTGATATCTTTCTCACTATTTATCTTCTATAATTAGGATTTATTTTTGATAAATGGACATGCATTCTAGGGTAGCTTTCCTTATATATAATACATGTTTGTAAGTTTGATAGTTCATCTATTCTATTTATAATTTTTTATATGTCTCTATAAATTTAGTGGATGAGTTCATATCCATGTTGTTAATTGAATTTGTGTTTTGATTCAATTGTTTAGGTAGATGTGTTTCATGTTATTTTGTATTTATGTGTTAGGTTCAAAGTCATTAATTTAGTGGGAATGTAAGTTTTTTGATTTTGAAAACTTGTAGAAGCTTTATGATCCTAGATATTGATTGATCTAGTGTTTGTTGTAGGTATTGTGTGTGTTGCATACTAGAATGAACACTTATTTCTTCTCTATGGTGAGCATAATACAAATGAGTTATCTTATGAGATTGTATATATATGAGCTTAGTCTGTGATGGTTATCTTTCATAATCTTACAAATTTGAGTTCATCATATTATATATTAAATTGTTAATATTTTCTAGATGAAATAATATGCACCAAAGATAGAATAAATATAGTTTTGTTTACTTTGTACATTGAAATCATAGAATTTTAAAATTACAAATACTATTTTTTAAATTATATGTTACATGAATGGGATATATTATTAAAATGTATTTCTATGAAAGTATTAAATAAAATTTTGGATTTTTAAATTGTAAGAATTGGATGTACATCTAATTTTTGTTTTTATAAAGGTAAAAAAATAAGTTTTGAAGGGGGCCTAAAATTTTATATAAGGAAAAATATCAACTAGAATGGAATTGATGCAAAATAGAACACAAGTAGGGGAAATAACCCACATAAGATAATTACTCTCTTTCCAAAGTTTAACATATTTTTTTGTTAATATTGCATAATTCGCTAATTTTATTTAACAAAAAGTTACTTTCATTTGTGAAATCAATTATGTCAACTTCTAATATTTTTTATTTCAACTATGCTTCATTACTATATCTTTCATTTATATTTGATAGGATGAGGCAAAATTGTTTGAATAGTACATTTTGAATAACCTCATCACTATTTTCCTCTACTTCTTGATTAAATTGAAGCAAATACAATTATTTTGTAAGCATGCCAATGATTTTAGTTGTTACTTATTCAAAATGAGTTTCCCATATAGTACATATGTAATCTTCAAGCTTGATTTGAAGTACATGTCTATAATTCAAATCTTCTAAGGTAGCTTCACACTTTGAACAATACCATTTATCATCATTGTTTTGTATAGCAGTTTTCTTAAATTATTTTCCTTCTAACTCAATATGGAAAGTTGGATAACAAAATGAGTTTTAACTAATGAAAACTATTATTTCTTTTGCAAATCATTGTTGTTATATCTAAAAACTCTTCCTAGATTGATTTTTTGTGTAAGAAGTGAAGGAACATCTACAAGGTCTATTGTTGAAGTGAGAACATCATTCCCACTCTATGCAAACTAAGATTATATTTTCTTATTTTTTGGATATTGAGGTTAATAAAAAATTGGGCAATGACAAGTGTTCTCACCACCTTACATTATAATTTGTAACAAACCCATTTTATTGCAAGAACAGTTGACTTTTGTAGATGGTACATTTTTTGGAGTTGTTAGGAATAGGTGTTATACACCTTGCATGACATGGAATATTTTAATTATGTAAAATAAATAAATATTTAGTTGGCGTGTGTCAAAGAGATGTGTTTAGCCACATTAGATATTTATTTGGTTCCACTTGTAATTTTGTATATAACATTGGGTTGGTTATTTTATGTGTGGGAGATAAAATAAGTTATTATTATTTGGGGAAAGATATTTAATAATGTGAAAATTTAGTATCAAAAAGTATATGAGGGGTCAATGGTTTTGTGTACTCATTGTTTTGGGGCACATGATTTTATCTTTCCACTTGGTTGTATTTGTGTGAGCTTGAGTCTATAAAAACAAGCACATGTTTAGTGGTTAAGTTTGGTTGGGTGAGTAGAGTATCATTGTATTGAGTTTCTCTTGTGAGTGCATATGTGAAGCATGGTATTGGATGTGTGGTTACATGCTTGGGCACATGAAGACTGCATTAGAGGAGCTTGATGTTTCAAAAGTGTTCATGGAAACTTTGTAAGTGTATTATAATATTTCTATTGTTGAATAATACATAGAGTATGGATGATTTTGGAGGCAGGCTTTTTCCCTCTTGAGTGTTTTCCCAAGGTATATCTTATGTTATTATGGCTTGTATATTTTATCTTTGTATTATGGTTATTATGTAAGCTTGCATGCATATTTTTCTCTCATGGGGTTATATAGGAAATGGATAAAACATTCTAGGTATTATGCATTCATTTTCTAATAGTTGTGCACCATTTTTTTGAGTTGTTGGTCCCCATAAAGTCAAATTTATAGTGGAGGTAGATATTTATAGAAATTTGAGCCTCCTAAGAACCTTTGTCCCATATATTCTTCTTATTGTAGAGGTAGGATCTACACATACAACAATTCCAACAAGATTAATAGAATAATTATTATTCTTATATCTCATTAATGGGTGTGAAAGAGAATTGATGTGTTAGAATTAAGAGGTTATCTTCTCAAAGATTAAGCCTTGAGTTATCCATTAAATTTATTCCCATTTTATTATTATTTTTATTATAATACTTATTTGTAGCTTTGATGGTCCTACTACACAATGTATATATAGCCCCAACGTGGACATTTTTGAAATGGAGATCTACAACTTCATTGAACCAAATGACATGTACTTCAATACACTCACTATCAATAATATCAAAACTAAATACATTCCCATTTCCTTTATTTACATTGAACTAGTGGATTTATTTCTTCATAGTTACACAACCTTTTATCATTTACCTTATTTGAAATGG
>VDFB02053320.1:0-27068 GCA_007258455.2 Sequoia sempervirens | reverse complement strand
GCCTAAAATGTATTGATGGAGAGGATACTAAAGAAAGGTCTAAATAGAGCATGAAATTGTAATTTCACCTTAAAAGGAGTACAATCTACAATACTACATTTATTCCCCAATTTAGTAGCCATATGACACTATGTGCATATGTAAGCTAAAGTATTGAAAGTAAATCATACCATAAAATAATATACAAAAGAATACTATAGGGGATGTATAACATTTTCCAAGTAAGAGGATGATGCCAATAGTGTAGTAGTCTATAAATCACAACATTAGGAAATGCATCTTGCAAAACTAATTCGTTAGAAATCTGAAAATCATATTGTACATACAAACCAATGTGTTAGCCAATTACTTCTAAGTAGAATGAAATTTGAGGGTAGGTGTATGTTCCCCCTAATTCTGCTTGCTTTATGGAGATAGAAAATGGTAAGTATCTTTCCATGTCAAGCTAATTAGAGTTTTTGATGAAAATTCCTTTGGTAGGGTCATGGGAATATAGAACTAAGTACCATAAAAGAGTGCAAAACCACAATTCCAATGCAATAGATGACATATAAATCAAATTTCACAATTCCAAGTTATCCTTCTTTTAAGATAACATGGTATCAAAAATATCTTACCAAATTTAGCTATAAGCTATACATTTTCTACTTTTTTTTTTTCCATTCATTTTTAATTATATAGTTTAAGAGCATTGAGAGCTAAGTACAACATATCTAGGAGCAATAATGCTATCAAAATTACCATATTGTGCATTGACGCTCGAGGCTCTAAGGGTACCTATCACATGAGAGGCACCGACATGAGAGGTATGCCACATTTTCATTTTTCCTATAGCTAAGAGCTCTCATTTAGGTAATTTTAGTGATTTTTAATAAAATGGCCCGTCTTAGACCTTTGAGGGAACCCTTGACCAACATGGGAACCCTAGACCAACATGGATTTCCTTGACTAGGCATAAGTTCTAGAACATGCATATTACTACTTTATTTTTATTTATCTACGAATGCATTACTAATGAGAAAATCCTTCTTTTTAATGATAGAGCCAACCACACATGCAAGAGAATCTGGCAGGCCACATATTCACACTCCTTCTTGATCAAGTCCAACTACTCTTAGTTGTAGATTAGTGCCATCTAAATCCTATTTTTATTTTGGGAGGACACGATGCCCACCATGAGATATCATGACACCATGTTGATGTCACTCATGAAGTCATGGGATGTTGACACCTCCACTTTATTTCTCATAGAGTTATAGAACATACATATTACTACTTTATTTTGATTTATTTATGAAAGCATTATTAATGAGAAAGTCCTTCTTTTTAATGACAAAGCACACCACATATGTAGGAGCATTTGGGAGGCCATGTATTTACACTCCTTGATCAACTCCCACCACTCTTAGTTGTAGATTACCATCATCTATATGCTATTTTTTATTTTGGGTGGACACTATGCCCATCATGAGATATCTTGATGCCATGTTGATGTCACTCATGAAGTGATTGGATGCTGAAACCTCTACCTTCCATCTACCGATAAGAGAGATGAAGGTGATGTTGGAGGATGTATACCACACACTTCAACTACCCATCCAAAGTAGGATTATTTTTCACAATGAAGGGAGGACCTTAAAGGAGATCGTAACTGATCAGTATTATTACATAGATCATGATCTTACATGGGATGGCAAAGTTTGGATTCAACTATGGTGGTTATTACTTGGAGGCACTGAGGTTCCTATTCTTTTTCAGATTAAGATCACTACTATAACACTGGGGCTCACACCAAATGGATGAGGCACGAATCTGCGTGGAGGCCTTCTTTAAACTACATGTAATGGAGGAGTTATAGACCATTTTTTTCTTGAGAGTGAAGCATGCTAGTACACTTATACCATAGTCTCAAGCAATACATACATTGTGAGGCACAAAGACTTATGGCATGTACACTCCTTTAGGTCTGGGAGTTCGAGCACATCACTTGCACACATCCCACATAATATCATGTAAAGGTACCATGGACCTATCCTCAAGCCTTGCTATTCCTCTTAAGAGATCACAACAATGTCATGATGTACTATGGCTCAGCACACTGGCAATCACCTCGATTGGAACGTTGTAGATGTTCTTTGGAGACCCTACAAGACATTTCAACCTTGGAAAAACATATCATGGTAGCTAGTGAGGAAGAAACGTGATTGCTTATTTGTTGGTCACTATGAGTATATTGTGATGCCTTTATATTATGATCTATGAGACAATTCGTTACCCTCAGGGGGTTCCCATCCCTTCACCAACCTATCTTAGGTTAACTCACAATAGTGCTAGGCCACATGACATACCTTTTCCTACCATCATAGACACTCCACTAAGCAACTTAGATGATGAGGAGTGAAATATAAATATAGTTTTTGAGGTAGATTATGTTTGGTCCAACACATAAATCGTAGGGACACTACCGCCCGATCATATATTTTGTAGAGACATCCTTCTAGTGATCTTGGGCTATGGCTATGACATCGAGATGATTATGAGGAGGAGGATGAGGATGATGATGGAGATGTAGGTGAACATGATGATGATAAGGATGAGAATCCAACCACAATAATTGGATGATGTTTAGAGGTACATGAGGGAAAATAAGATGCCTGGGAGGAGAGACCTAGGTCTCATCATCTTGTATCCTGAGAACTACCTATGACACATAAGAGACCACACACCTATGATTAGGGGATATGTGAAGAGCATCAAATACTATACCCCCAACCTCTTGAGGTAGTCCAGTTGTAGCCATAGTATGCAGGGATCCCTACTGGTGAGTCAATAATCTAGGGGATGTGATATGCTATTCTATTACTTTACATTATAGTCTACTAGATATTGTGTTTAAGTTTGAATTATGATTTATGTGATATTTTTATTTTATGTTATTCTATGTTCTCTTTTTTGTAGTTTATACTAAATATTAGCTTGACTTTATGGGTCGAGAGATAGTGGATATGGTTCATAACATGCAATGATGTTAACTAGTATGAGATGAGCATAGGCCATAATAGAGTGAAAGGAATCATGCAGTTAGTCATGAGGATATGAGAGATACATACAATGAGTTAAGAGCTGAGAGAGCTCAAGCTCATACCGATAGTGAGATGCAAGTAGTCCTATGAGAGGAGCTAGGTAGGGTACAAGTTGAGAGAGATCAGTTCCAATAGCAAAAAACAACAATAGTTGAGGATAATGTTGACGTGAGATGTGAGCTCAAGGTTGTAATAGCATAAAGTAGCTCTAGGAGCCACTCACAATAAATTGTCTGACGTCAACCACCACCTACAAGCCTTGAGGATTCTAGTAGCCATAGGTCCACAGGATGATATAATTTTGTAGAATACACCACATTTTTCATCATGGCGATATGAGCGCTATATATATATAAGAGAGCATATATATATATTATTAGGGTATACATATATATATATATATATATATATATATATATATATATAGGTATATGTGGTATGTGGCATATGTATGGTTAGCATATATGTATATATATATATATATATATATATATATATATATATATATATATAAGCATCTTTTATTTTTTTGTATGTTTTTGACCTAAATGCTTTTCAGTACTACATTTGATCTTTTAATAACATGCATTGCATTTCAATATATAGAAAATTGAATACACTTTTGATTTATTAAATAATTTGATTAAGATTATTTAATAAATACAACAATGTTATATATATATATATAGATTGTGCATCTTTTATTTTTTGTGCATGTTTTTGACCTAAATGCTTTTTAGTACTACATTTGATCTTTTAATAACATGTATTACATTTCCATATATAGCAAATTGAATACACTTTTGATTTATTAAACAATTTGATTAAGATTATTTAATAAATACAACAATGTTCTAATTGATATATGTAAATGAATGATGTGATCTAACTAAAAAATTAAATATAATTATTTAGTTTTATACTATATTTTTGTTTAAGTGTACACATGTTAAAATATATGCAATGATGATCTAATTTGGAAAATTAAATGCTATAATTATCTAATTAACATGTCACACAAATTGTTGAATAGTATGCTAAGAATTAATAATCAAATTTTAACAAAATTATGCTAAAATCTAAGACATAGTAATTTTATTCATGACTGAAGCAATGCAACATTAAATAGAAAAAAAATAAAATCTAATCTAATCTAGATGTTTTAAATTACAACATATAACTCAAAGGTTGAAAAAAAATTATGCATAGAATCTATGTAAATTCATAGCATTAATAGGTTCTTTGAGAGGCGTACCATTTACCGTAGAAGTTTTGTATGTACATGATCCATAGTCTTCAATGATGATATAGGGTCCTAACCAATTCAAGGTAAACTTTACCTTTTCTCTTAGTGCAAAATTTATGTTGTGTTGATTTTCATACAAGTCACCAATCCTGAATGAAGAGTGGATAAAAATTTCATTGTATTTTAATTAAAGATCTTTATAATAAGCTTACAGATGTTTGAGAGCATGTATTCACTATTCATTGAGCATCTCAAGTTGTTGAAGTTGTTCTCTATAAGAACTATCATCTAAAATATCATTGTGAGAAATTTGCAGTGAAGGAATTTCTAACTTCAATGGGATAACATCATCAATTCCATACACAAGGTTGCGTGGAGTAGTACCTATAGGTGGATAATCATTTAAAATTAAACTCCCAAGAAAAGGGTGCTCAACACCTATCTGAGACATTTTGGCTCAGAAAGATAGGGATGTTAGGGAATTGAATATATTTCCCCAATGTAGACCCATAATGAAAAAAATATTAATATAATTAATTTTATATAAAAATAAGGTGCCCAATTTAGTGTGAAATTATCAAGGGTGACAATATACAATACTATAGAACTAGTGCCCACTTTAGTGAGGTTATGGCCTTCGTCCATACTCACAGTAAAAGATATAGAAGAATCTTTATCAAGACACTGAAGAGACATGATGACAAAAAGTTGAGATGTGATAGACCCCATAGTTAGGACCCTATCAATCCATAATGTAAAGATAAGGTCATAAATATAAAATAGATGTATCACAAGAAATAAAATGTACAATTTGATCATACATATGGAATACACTGAGAAAACAATAGAGTACACAAAAATGCATACCAAATCATCCATAAAGCATACAAGGAATACACAAAGCATGAAAGGAATACCTGAAGTATTGATAAGGTTGAAAACTGAAACCCTAGATCTTTACTTTAGGATTTGGCACTTTTCACTTACTTATCATTTAGAGTTCATGTTGCCAAGGGAATTAGATTAACTTACAACCTGAAAGGTTAGCCAATTAGCCTTTGAATTGAATTCTAATATGAATTTGGAATGGATTCTTTATGAAATGCAATGGTATGAATAGCTAATAATGAAAATGCACTCTTCTAATTTCAAAATAGATAATCTAAAAATTGGCTGATAAATTTGACAATGAGAAACAGATAGAGAAAAATTGTATGAACCTATGATTTAATTTTGACTTAATTTGATTTGGCAAGGCTACCTAAGGTTCCCTTTTCTAGATGAATAAAACTAAAATCTTCTTTTGTCTTTCCTCGAGTGTCTAATTAGAGGCTTCTTCCTTTTGGATCCCATCATCAAAACTTCATCGGTTGTCAAGATAATTGAGTTTCCATATCTTGTCAAGTTGTAGGGTTTCAATGCATCAATAATCAAATGGTATTTAATATTCCTCCAATAGTCCTCAGATTTGTAACCTACACATTCAAAGAGAGAGGAAGGGTTGTGCCATATAGGGAATTGCCTCAATCAAACACTATGTTGGTGTCTCCACCTCCATAATGGAAAAATAGATGATAGAGAGCTTATACTTTTGATGGATAGAGGCTAAATGTCAAATGAATGATGAATAAACAATTGGATGCAACTTAGAATTCAAATATGATTTCCTTGAAGGACTAAATTCATGCAAATATCCTCAAAGATTGGTTGCAAATTTTCTTTCAGACCTACAAGTGCTAGTCCTCACAAATAAAATATATGCATAAACATGAAAAACTCATATAAAACTTGACATGGATTCTTTGATGACGAATTTCTACAATAATGCCAATATATCTACTCTTGACTACTCCTTGAAGTATAATAAATGCACGCAAAATTGATTGATCACGAATATTTCCCATTATTATTCAAGTGATGAAATGACTAGGTATTTATAGGCAATTAATCTGATTTCCTTTAAATTAAATCCCGATAGCTGACATTTAGAATTTGAAATTCAAATAATAAATTTCCAACCTTGACATATTAAAATTTGGGGCCAAATTAGGTGGGCAAGGCCACACAAGGAGCCCTTGTGTAGGCCCTATCTTTTGGGATGTGAAGCATTAGGGGTAAAATATTAAATGCCTACTTTGATTTTGAATATTTTATTCCTTGATAAATACATAAATGGGTCTTGAAACACATAATTTGGGACATTAGGTGTACAATTAGGTCCAAGCACATAGGAGGGAGAAAATCCTAGCCTGAAATAGTCAAGGGTGATAATTTATAATGCTACAAGAATACAAGGGATACACAAAGAAAAAATGCAACATACAGAAAGAAAACATGAAGAATAGATGATTCATACATAATACACACATGAAGCTATCGTGAAGCATCTAGAGCATATAACATTAAAGTTACTACACACTATGTAAAACTAAATATTTGAGTGAGCTAGGTAGGGAGACCTCAATATGTAATATTTTCTTACTACCAAGTGTCATATCCTAAATGAACAAACATATAGAGGGATTCTAAAAAAAATAATGTAGAAAATGTTCATGTACCTATGAAATTCCCCATGGAGTACATGCTAGTGATTTGTGCTATGCTAGGTGACCATGTATGTGATAAATAAAGGCACTATAAAGCACATAGGATAACAAGTGTTATGCTAGGTGGCTCATAGGGGTACATGGATTCATAGGGTAGAAATTTGTGTTATTGTAGGTGGTCATATAAAATACACAAATTCATAGGCTATACAGTTATGTTATGCTAGGTGACCATGTTTAGCATATAAATGTTTAACATCATAGAGGATGGTTTAATTTCTTGAGAGAGTTTAAGATCTTGGGAGATGGTTTAGCATCTTGGGGGACCAATCTATAAGTGTGCACCTCAATGGGAATTATGAATAACAACACCATGAAGAAGGCACATCAATAAGTCAAAGATCAAGAGATGTGAATATATGTGTGGACATATAAAATGGATAGGTTATATTTCTACCCTTAAAATTATAGTATACTTACTATGTTGATATTTTAAGGAAAAAAAGGGGGAAATAAATAATAGAGGGGATCCTCAAGGATGATGCACATCTCAAAAATAATTTATCCTTAAATACAAGTGTATAGGAAAGGAAAACCATGCTAAAAACTATTGTGTTGCTACCATAGATAAAGTATGGTAGCACATGAGATCATACCACCGTGAATGGAAATGAGAAAACACATAAAGATACAAATGTCACATAGTGAGGAGAAACACAATAGATATGAGTTTGTCATTTAGAATGAATAGGTGCATAAATATATGGAAAAGTGCTAGCACCAAAATTGAGAAGTTGTATTTTATTGCTCAAGGCCGTACAATCATTCGTGGAATGTCCAAGCACTTGATGATATGCATAATAAGAATTATTTGTATAATTTTGGTTATGAAATTTATTGAATGTTGGAGGTGGAAGAATAATAAAGTAGGCTTTGAGAAGACTCAGAAAAAGATTACCTTGCTTTAAAAGTATTGGATAAGGAGTAGGAAGGCAATCCATTCTCTTGTGAGATTTTTTTTTTCTCACAAAAGGAAGAAATAAATATATTAGACAATGAAGGTGGAGATGTAGATGATGAAGGAGGTTGGAAACCCAAACCATTTCTATCAAGGTGTGGTGTAAGGTTCATAGGGACCTCAACTCCTTGTTCTGTGTTTTCATTGTATCCATGTTTAGAAAGAATTTTAAAACCAATCTCATAACATGTATCCAAATTAGATGGAGAAGGAGAAGGTACCGTACCAATATTTTATAAATGAGATAAATGATTACTTTTTGAAGGAGCAAAAAATTGACATGAGAATAATAATCAATTCTTTTACAAGAATGCTAATCCTTATTGAGTGTTGAGATCTTAGGACGACGATGATCATTCTTAGTGTATAAGAGTAAATTTTCACCCCTTATGCAAATACCCCTTTTTACTTTCTCCACTTTAGAAAACAAAGTTTGGAGGCTAAATTCCACATAAGCCCATTTCCTTCATTCCACTTGGAACCTATTTTGAGTGTTGGTAGAGGAATTTTTGTCAGGGATGCCTACACGACATGCAGACGTCTGCGCGGTGCACTTACATCCTTGACAGATTCCTTTGACTAGAGCCTACAAATGTGTTACACTTCTCATCGGTAGTTGACTTGTAACGCCCTCTTCGGCTGAACAACCTGAATATGGTTGTTTTTTTCATATTTCCTTCAAATTCCCTCCTTCTACATCCATTTCATCTTCTACCATCTTCTAATATTTCAAATCATCCTCTTTAGAGGCTAACTTTCATGCTCTTGCACTCACTTCTTGCATTCTCAAACACTTCTAGCAACACTCTTGCACTCCGTAGCAACAACAACATCACTCCATCAATTCAGTATAGCAAGTGTGGGACAACACCATTGCAACAGAGGCTCGAGTACTCTCATTTTCCCCCCCATTAGCCTTGTGTGCTCTTGGTGGAGGTGGTAATCTTCCCACTCCTCTCCTCTATTACTTGGTTAAGTACATTTACTATTTTGTAGTGCTTTAGTGTTCTTTATTTCATTTCCTTCCTTTATCATACTTTTTCTCCATTGTTGCAAACTTGGCTGTCCATGAAGGTGGAAACACCAAAGCGAGGGTCTAACTGAGGCAGACCCCTTAGTAGCCCCAACCAAATTTTCCTCCTCTTTCTTTGTAGGTGAATGTGCCACTAGGAGCTAGTTGGTGAACGAATTCCTTTGTGAGGTTTTGCTTGCCACCATAACTCTTGTGTATTTACTTTATCATATTAGAGCGTACATCTTGCCTATTTCATAGAGTTATTTTGGCCCTTTAGAAGTAGTTAGCTGGGTTTTCAGTTTTATTTTTAGAGTTTAACCTAGTCTCTTTAGTGCTCTAGTTGTACGGATGCCAGCGCACTTGAGAGATGCTAGCACGTTGTGCTTTCATCCTCAGGAAAAGAGATTCCTAAGGTGTAGTGTTGAACCTGAAAATTGGCTTGCCTAGGCCCATTTTGCATTTCAGGTCTATAGAGTGATTGAAGAACCTTATAGTTCTCATCATTCTCATCCCACATTTCCTAAAAACCCATTAAGCTAATGTAAGTTAGGGTAGCCTTCTGCTCTTGGCTCTTTGTGACCTGGTGCCTTGAACATGGTTGTTCCCCCTCTTACATTTTTGGTGAACTCGGCATGAACCAATGTCTATCGATCCATTGGTGTCGAGGCTTTTCCCTTTGTACCTTGTGATCATTGTGCTCCTAAGTGTTGTGAAGGTTTATGAGTATCACAACTCAGTCCACAACTTCCAGGTATATTGGTAAGAGAAGTATATGACACCTCTCAATGGAAAGGATGAAGGCCACTACTAGTTTCTCTGTAGCCCTGTTCTTTGGTCCGGTCGTTAGTATGGCTGCATAGGAGTAGTTGTCAAGGGGTGAGATATAATTCTCTGATGAGACCAATCATGTCCCCACTCCTCTCGCATCTCCTATGCCATCGTCGGTGGATGAGTATGAGGTTTTTCAAATCCCTTTAGAATATGTATCTGCCCTTAGTAAAGGACTGGGTTCCTTAGAAAATCACTTGGAAAGGAGACTAAAGATGGCTAGGGCCACTTGGGTCATTAGTGAATTAAAGTATATGATTGGAAAAGATCAAATAGGCTTGGAACTCCTGGCTAGTCTCAATAGTCTGATCGATATGTGTGCTCCTTCAAACAATCCTAACATTGTATGAGGATTCACCTTTGAAGACCATGAGAGATAGCTAGTAATGTCGATGCCTCCTATGTCGGTATACATGGTCGATGTTGTACCTTGGATCAATATCTCCTTTACCCCCGAGGGATCTGAAAATATTTGAGTGAACAAAATCCCCTTAGGTTTCAACTTCACCCTTCCTATCACCTCTAGTGGTGGAGGTTTTGATAGGATGAGTTGTGGAGGCTTTGGTAGTATTGGTGGCTCTAATAGTGGGGCTAGTGCTAGCTAAAGTGGTTCTAGTGGAGGTCATGGTGGTGGCTTCAGAAGCGGAGGTGGCTTCTGTAGAGGCCCTACTAGTGGCGGTGGCTCTGGTGATGGTTCCGATGGTGGCCACACCGATGGTTCCAGAGGTGGCTCTAGTGGTAGTTTTGGAGGAGGTTCCTCTAGCCCTCTATCTTCTAGTGACCCTATTCTAAATATTTTTCTTCAAAATATTGGTAAGATGTAGAGCCAATTAGCGAGTCTCTCCCAAGCTTCTTCCTAGCCTATTTTTCAACCCTTCTTTCGGGATATCCTGTTGTTAGTTGCAAACCCATCAAGGAATGGAGATCCCTAAATTTGAAAAAAGTGGTAGTAAAGGGGATCCGAAGATGGGTATGTGCAGGATCATCATGGAAAAAGTAGACCCTTAAGTGGCAAAAAATTTAGAAAAATTAGAGTTAGGCAACTTGACATAAAGATTTGAATAAGTTATCTATATTATTTCAAAAATATGTAAAAATAGAATTTGTAGCAAATTTAATGTAGTTTTTAAATTACTAGGTTTATTTTAAAAAAATAAAAAATCTATTTCGTGAAAATTTGAAATTTCAATGCAGTAGTACTTAAATTTCAGGGAAAAAGTAAGTAGGTGTCTACCTGACCACCCTAACCACAATAAAATGATAATATTTTTTAATCAGATTTTAGATATAAGTAGAGGACTCATGTCTCGATGTGATGCATATTTTTTTGTAATTTTTTTCTAGGTAAATAATTAATTATGAATTTTTTATTACAAATTTTAAAAAATATAAAAAACTCTTATGTCTTACCACCTTAACTTGGTCAAAACGTCATGAAATTCATTTTTTTTTTTAATCCTATAGTATGTGAAACATAGAATATGATGCATGTTTGGGATTCAAAAAATGTGATACCATTTGAAAGCTATAGATGTTTTTCAATCAACCTATCAATCAGGACTTTAGTTGTAATTCAAATAGAAAATGAATATTAATTATTTATTAAATTCAAAGTAAAGCATAATTTATATTGGTGGAAAGATGAGAATCTCCTTTAAAAATCATTTTTGTTTCATCAATTTTGGGTAAAAAAAATGTCATCAACCACATACCCTACACATACCCATCATATCATGACTTTTTAGCCTGTCATGATCCTGCACATATCCATACACATGTGTCTGCCTTTAATGCCTTGTGCATATACTTCTTCCATCATGATGCATTGATGGCTAAACTATTTCCACCACATTTTTCGAACAATGTTATCAATCCCACTGATTCTGTTGCTCAACTTGAGGCCTATGTTAAAATGGTCAAGGTGACTTCCACTACTCTACTGGTACCTGGTTCGCCGGACATAACATTCACATTGCAAGACTTGCCCTTAAACAACGTGCCCTCTCCCCTCTACATTCCTGCTCGCCTCAATGGTAACATTGTGACGGGGGTCTTTGTAGACTCTGCGAGCAATCTGTGTCATTACGGAAGAAACATTAGTATTGAATTCGTTACAGAAGGAAGAATATGAAGAAACAAATATACCATCCATACGCACGATGGTATGTGTCTTAAACCATATGACTCGATAAATTTGTCTATGCTAGTGGGTGCTGTCATAATAGTGGTTTACAATTCCTGAGAGGAATGAATTTTAGCTGAAATCACATATTTTTAGAAAATATAATGATTTAAGCCTTAAAAAGTTCCATTTTAAGGATTCCAATTGAAGAGGGTTTGATCAAATCACCTTAGATCAAACCCCCTTGGATAGAACCTCGCTAGTTTTAAACCATACCTATAAATGCTGTCTCCTTTACACCTATCAAATGCTGATAAAAAATCACTTTTGATTTAGATTTTGAGGGATCAAATGAATTCATTTAAAATTTATTTCAAATGATTATGGTATTCCTCAGAACAACCTATCTAATGAATATAATTTTAATATGTTTTGGTTTTGTTATGTATTTGTTTTTTAAGTTTTATTAAACATAGGTTTTTCATCGAAAATAATTTCTTTGTTCTTCACATGTGGAAAAATAGAAGATTATCAAAAAAAAATTTGAAAAATATGAGTGCACCAGATATTGAAGCCCTTGATCCAACAAAAAAATTTTTTTTGACATATACAAAAAAGTTACAGCGTTATACGGTATGCTATGCAATTGTAATTTGTTTGACTTTGAAACTTGATTAAAGAAAAAATATTCAATAAAAATATCTAACCAAGTGGAAGCACTAGATATCAGAGGTACAAATCTAAATTCAAAAGAATTAGAATTTTATCCTTCATGGAAAAAAAAATTATACGTTATATAGTGTCACTTTTTAAAAATGTTGTTTTCTGAAAAAATCAATTGGGAGATGGAAAAAAAGTGCAATTTGATTCCAAAAATTTGGAAAAAAATATTTTTTAGAATCTCTGAGACAAAATTTGATGAGACTCTAGTTTTCACCATCTTCAAATTCCTCACAGTTTAGCCGCTATAGGTGCCCGAATGTGAAGATTTAGTTAAAAATAATAATTTCAGTGTCCAGTTTGGCCAAAAATTGTAAACCACTATTATGGGATCACCCTAGTTGGACCTAGGCTTGTTGACATGGTTTTCAATGTTATTCCAAAATCAAATTTGTTCAAGCTAAAGCTTTAAATACCCTGGCTAGCTTCCACAAATAGAATTGCCCTCGTTGTTCACAAATGTTTAAAATTTTCCCACGAAGGTGTCGTGCATGACACTAGATACCAACCCTTGGTGTCCTATGGTGGGTATCCATTGGATCACTTTTGGCCTACCCTAGTTGGTCTACTTCCTCTAAGAATGGACCTACTTTACAATAATTATGTTAAGTATAAGATTGGGGGCAAGGGACAACTGAAACTAACCTTCCCTATGATACATCAGTTGGTCGCTTCCTCTTCTCAAGAGGAGAATGAGAAGCCTGCACCAACTTCTTCCCCTTCCTAGAAGGGAAAGGATAAGTCCACACTAACTCCCTCTACTTCGCGTAAAGGAAAAGAGAAGGTTGTCTTTTCCCTGACTGCCTCGTCGTCTCCCCTTTCTTAGGAGGAGTATTGGATGAGTTAGCTCAACAGCTATCTGCTAAGTCCAATGATACCTCCTTTGTGCATGCCCAAGTTTAGGATATTAGATCTCCCTAATGAATACCCTAGACTGTGGTACTACTTATATGGCAAAAAGAAAGTTTCCTCAAGGGAATTCAATCCATGGCCTCCTACCACTCTTGCTCCTAAGGTAGTGAACATGAAGAGGCCCACTGTTGAGGCTCTCGAGAAAATTCCCCTTGTTGCATCTCAAGTTGCTCCTCTTGCTCCCATACAGGAATCTGTTCCTCCACCAGAGATGGTTGTGGTGGGAGTTCCCATGGTTGAACATGAGCTTTCTGTTTCTTCACAACCTCTAACCTCTAGTTTAAAGAGTCATAGAAACTGCCTTGCACATGAGCGCAAGCGTTGGCAAAAAGCTCTTCTGGTTGAGCAGGCCACCTCATAGAGGAAGGAAGAAGATACATCTTCCCCTGCTTTAGGGCCTCCTACATCATTTTCCTCTCCCCTTCCCTTTGCTTCTCTTCATTCTAGCTCTGCATTCCTTCTGGTTTCTGCCACGAGAATGAATGCACCTAACCCCAAGGAGGTACAGGTGTTCATCGCTCTTTCAGTGGAGCTGACTTTGTTGATGTTCATTCCAAATGTCCCACCTTTCTCAAAACTCATGGATATGGCTAACACCTTTATCATATCTATTGCAGTTCTTTCCTCCTCTTCCTCCCCACCTCTAGCCTCATCTATGGGGAGTTTTCCTCCTCCAACAAAGCAAAAGGTGGAGTGTGGCCCTTCTAGCAATGAAGGATGTAAGAAGAGACCACCTTCTCTAAAAGGTGGCCTCGCGTTGACTTGTTTTGTTATAGTGATGGAACCAGTCCTGACTTCTCCTAAGTTCGTCATTGATCCTGAGTTGTTCCGTGAGCCTAGCAGTGAATCTCGGGTGTAGCCTACCCTGTCCATTGAAGTTAAACATGGTTCTCCTATAGGGTGAATGTTTAACTCTATGGATGAAGTTCTTACCTTGTCATTGATCTTCATGAAATCATCGACCCTAGCTCCACAAGAGCTCAGCGAAGAAGACCTTGGGTGATCCCACAATACTAGTTTAAATTTTTTGGCCAAACTAGACATTGAACTAATTTTTTCTAACTAAATCTTCACTTTCAGGCACCTATAGCGGCTAAATTGTAAGGAATTTGAAGATGATGCAAACTAGTGATTTGTGTCATTTTGTCTGTAGATTCTAAATATAAGTTTTTCAAAAAAATTGGAATCAGATTGCACTTCTTTTTCCATCTCCTTCAAAACCTAGTTTTTTTCAGTAAACACCATTTTTAAGGAGTCGCGCTCATCGTATAACACAATTTTTTTTCCATGAAGGATAAAATTCTATTTTTTTTGAATTTAGATTTTTAACTATGATATCCAGTGCTTCCAATTGGTTTCATAGTGTTTTATTGAATATTTTTTCCTTAATCAAGTTTCAAAGTCAAACCAATTACAATTCAGACATAGGCAGACCGTATAACACATAAATTTTCTTGTTGTATTGAAATTCAATTTTTTGTTGGATCAAGGACTTCAATATCTAGTGCACTCATATTTTTTAATTTCTTTTTTTGATAATCTTCCATTTTTCCACATGTGCAGAATAAAGAGCTTGATTTTTGGTGAAAAGCATACATTCATAAGAAATAAAAAATAAAATAAAATAAATTTATTTAAAATTATACTTTTTGGGAAGCTTATAATAAGGACTATAAACTTACAAAAAATAAATTTTAAATGAATTTATTTGATCCCCCAAAATGTAAATCAAAAGTAGTTTTTATCAGCATTTTGATAGGTGTAAATGAGACTTCATTATAGTTATGGTTTAAAACTAGCAGGATTATAGCCAAGGGGGTTTGATATCAGGTAGTTTGATCAAACCCTATTCAATTGGAATGCTTTAAATGGAACTTTTTAAGGCTTAAATCATTATATTTTCTAAAAATATGTGATTTCAGAAAAAATCAGAATCTCCCAGAAATTGTAAATCAACTTTGTGGGATCACCCCCTTGTGGGGCCCTCTTGCTTAGCCCTTGTTGCGGGAGGGCCAGATGCTCCTCTTGTTAGCATCCCACTACTGCAGGCCTATCCTCCTTCCCCCTGTACGATGATCTAGAGTGGGAAGTAGATGACCTCTTGGTTCATCAGTGTTAGGAGGAGGCCTCTTCTTGATCCTTAGATTAGGTGTGTGTGTGTTTTGTGATGTGTTCCCCCATGATCGTGCTATGTGTGCTTGGATGAACCTCATCATCCTTGTTGGTGCTTGGATATAGGTTTGGTTTCTTTGTCGTAAACCTTCCTCTATTTGTATCATCATTCTTCCATGCTTGTGCTTGATTTTTGGTAAATTGGGGTCGATGCGAAGTGTTGGGGACATTTAGGCTTCCCTTCTATGCTGACCTAATTTTTTATTTTTACTTTATCTTCTCATGCATTCTTCACATGGTTTGATATAGTAGGGGGTTGATGAAAATTCATTTATATAATATTACTATACATATATACTTATGAGTAGTTATGACCCTGAAATATCAAGCTACCCCTGTTCCTTGTGTTCATGTTATTTCTTCTCTCTTTTTTTTCCTTTATCTTTCTCTCTTCTTTGCTTGAGTTTTCCCTCTTATGTGTGACAACGCCACTTCTTCAACATTTCAATTTTCAAAAAATGCATTCATTGCCAATGATCTTTTCTCAAGAATCTTGATAAACATTTCTTTAGAATCACATTCTCAACTTGGAACCATAATGAAACATGTTTTCTTCATCATGGGTTCGTAAAGAAAGAACTTGAAAACCTTCCTCCAAAGCAAGTGTAGCTTTGACCTTTTCCTTGCATGGGGGAATATTCTTCCTTTCAAATTCCTTGATGAAGTGAACATATTTCAAAATAATCCACTGATGATGGATTGATTTGAGAAAGAAAACATCTACTTTCAAACCTTGTTTCCCTTGAGTGTACCCCTTCTTCACGATGGATTCTCTAGGGACCCCTTTGAAAGTCTTCCAAATTGTTGATAGTCTACACAACTATCCACTTACTTCCCTATGTGGCCACTTTTTGAGTCTATAGAGTCCACTTTCTTGGGTTTCCTCCATATGAGAGATCTTGGGGGATACCACCCTACAGGTCTGAGAGCCTGTAGGGCGCTTCCTTTGAGCTTCCTCCATGCAAGAGATCTTGGGGGTGGCTCCCTTGTAGGTCTGTAGGTCTATAGGGTACTTTCTTTGGTTTCCTTCATGTGAGAGATCTTGGGGGATACCTTCCCTATAGGTCTGCAAGTTTATAGGGTACTTTCTTGGATTTCCTTCATGTGAGAAATTTTGAAGGACACCTTCCCTATAGGTCTATGGGTTTTTAGTGCACTTTTCTGGCTTCCTCCATTTGAGAGATCTTGGGGGACGCTTTCTTGTAGATCTACGAGTCTATAAGACACTCTTCTAGGTATCCTCTAGGTGACAGATCTTGGGGGATACCTTCCTTCTAGGTCTATAGGCCTATAAGGCACTTATTTCATTAGGCTTCCTTCATGTTAGAGATCTTGGGGGTTTCCTCCTTACAAGTTCACGAGCCTATAAGATGCTTTCTTTCTTCAACTTCATAGTTCTGAGAAACTATGAGGTCCTTCACTTGTCCAACACCTTCAGGTTCATCATATTGTGGTCTGCTTCCTCGATGGTTCAGGTATACATTTCTAACCTTACTATTCTTTGATCTACTTTACCAAGTCACTCATCATTATTCATTCTCGCTAAAGTGGGGGAAAAATGTATAGGAGTGAATTTTCACCCTTTATGCAAATTCCCCTTTTGCCTTTCTCCCCTTTATAAAATCAAGTTCGAAGGCTCAGTTTCACATGCGCCTGCTACCTTTGTTCCACTTGGTGCCTATTTTGAGCATTGAATAAGGTATTTTTATCAGGGATGTTTGCCTGGTGCCCAGACCTTTGGGCGGCTTGCTTACATCCCTGATAGATTCTTGCAACTAGAGCCTGCAAAGGCATTACACTTCTCATTAGATCGACTTGTAATGCCCTCTTCGACTGAATGGCCTGAATATGTCTGTTTTCTTCATATTTCCTTCAAATTCCCTCCTTCTACATGCATTTCATCTTCTACCATCTTCTAATATTTCAAATCATCCTCGTTAGAGGATAACTTTCATGCTCTTGCACTCATTTTTTGCATTCTCAAACACTTCTAGCAGCACTCTTGCACTCCATAGCAACAACATCACTCCATCAATTCAGTAGAGAAAGTGTGGGACAACACCATTGTAGAAAAGGATCAAGTACTCTCATTTTCTCCCCCATTAGCCTTGTGTGCTCTTGGTGGAGGTGGTAAGCTTCCCACTCCTCTCCTCTATTACTTGGTTGAGTAAGTACATTTACAGTTTTGTAGTGCTTTAGTGTTCTTTATTTCATTTCCTTTATCATAATTTTTCTCCATTGTTGTAAAATTGGCTGTCCATGGAGGTGGAAACACCAAAGTGGGGGTCTACCTTAACAACCCCAATCAAAATTTCCTCCTCTTTGTGTGTAGGTGAACATGCCACTAGGAGCTAGCTGGCGAACAAATTCCTTTGTGAGGTTATTCTTTCCACCATAACTATTTTGTGTTTACTTTATCATATTAGAGAGTATCTTGTCTATTTCATAGATGAATCGTATATTTTTAGGTCCCTATGACTTCTCTTGCTCTTCTAGGGCTTTTCACCTAAAAGGAGAGAGATAGGACAAAAAATGCTAAGGGTTCATTCGAATTATGTTATGTATGATTTTTTGTAAGTTAAATGAAGTAAACTAAATGCAATTAAATGGTCTGAATGAATGAATTTGAATACAAAACTAAGATTTAAACTATGTTTGAAAACACATTGTGATATGTGATTTAAATGAATTAAAAGATTAAATAATGCAAAACAAAAAGAAACAGGATGAAATGGAGTGCACTTGGGAAAGATTTGATGAATCTAGAATTTTGTGAATGTTGACTGAAATTACTAAAATTTCACAGTGGGAATCATTCACCTAAAGTGGTGAATTAGTCCTAGTGGTGAAAAAGTGTTGGAAACTGGTTTTTGACTATCAGGATTCAAAATCTAAAAAAATAGATTTTCAATCTTAAGGTGGGACTCATTGACCACTAGTGGTGAATCAATCCTCTCCCAAAATTCTAAAAAATCAGGAGACAACTCTGCAACACTAGATTTGGAAATCTCTCATTATTGGGTTGCCGAAGTCAATTTTGCAGGAAACAGACAAAACATTCTCTAAGTTTGAAATATGAATGACTTTATTTGAAGCACCTAGTTGACTTGTTAACCAATCTTCAACAACAAAAAGCTTGTTAAATATGCACACAAAAGTCTACAAACACGCATGCAATAGGGGAAAAATGGTTGAGGGTTAGCAAATAGGGGTTTTCCTTGGTAATCAAACCCTTAATGAAACAATGAAATGAAAGAGGATGATAAACTAATAACATGCAATAGTTATCAACTTACAAAACCCTTGATAATGAAAATATGAAGTAATGTCAATGGATGCTCCAAAGTGCTTGAATATTGCTTGAATTGATGTTGTAATATGCTTGAATGCTTGAATGAATGAGGAGATTGTAGGAGATGTAAAATGGGGTGAAAGTCACTTATTTATACAATCATGTGCTTAGTTACCTATTCATACCTCATCATAGGGAAACATCAAGTGATTTTGAATAAAAACCTGAAAGGAAATTTTAAATTTTTTGAATTTGGAGCCAAGGGGGACTCATTCACTACCCATGGTGAATGGGTCCCACCTAGGACTTGAAAATGGGTGTTGGGAATTATCTTGTATTTAATGTTGTTTGTCAGGTTAATATTCAAAAATACACTTAATTAAGCCTTATAAGGGCATAAAAAGACTGAATAAAACATAAGAAAGGGATAAATAGTGAAGTTATGCCTAGAAAAGCATGAAATCTTGTTACAAGACTTTACAACACTTCAAAATAGGACTGGTTTAGTGATGAAAAGGTGATTTTTAGGTGAATTGTAATGAATAGAGTCTAGAAGAGTGTAGAAATTTCTTACAACACTTCACAACACCTTCAAAAGAAATCATTATTTGAATTTTAGTGCCTAAATATGTATGTTTAATCCATGTTACAACATAAAATCAGAGCAAAATATATCAAATACCATGAAACAAGACCTAAAAGGCCACGAAAATGATAATGGGCCATTTTCCTACGACACAATAGTGTCGTTTTGGCCCTTTAGAAGTAGTAAATTGGGATGCCAACCTATTTTCTAGAGTTTAACCTTGTCTCTATAGTCTTATGGTCGTATGGATGCCAGTGCACTTGAGAGATGCTAGCACATTGAGATGTCATCTTAAGACCACGCTTTCATCCTTGGGAAGAGAGCTTCTTGAGGCACAGTGTTGAACCTGAAAACCTGCTTGCTTAGCCCCATTCTACATTTTGGGTCTGTAGAGTGATTGAAGGACCTTATATTCCTCATAATTCTCATCCTGCACTTCCTAACACCCTGTTAAGCTGAGGTAAGTTAGGGAAGCCTACCACTCTTGGCTCTCCATGACCTGGGGCCTTGAACGTGGTTGGTCCCCCTTTCTTACACTTAGATTCAACCAAAACTTGAAGAATTTATGTTAGAGAGACCACATTGCCATCAAGCCATTCTTTAGAAGAAGGCACATTATTATGAGAAGCATGATGTTTGGGAAGTTTTCAAGGTAGAATAAGTTGGTATAGTGTATTTGATTTTCTTAGAAGGAATAGATTATGCAAACGAGATAGAAGGATCCTTAGGTTTATATTGTTAGATTCTGTACTCTCCAAGAAAGGAGGGTGTATATTCTAATGAGTGCCAATAATCACCAAAATATGTATTTGAGGATGAATCACCATTTGGATAAATAGGTTGTTAGAAAGATTCTCAAAGTTAAGATTAAATGTTTGAGAAGAAGGAGAAGATCATGTGGATGCGACCAAAATAGTCATTGGCTCCTCAATCTTTGATGGTGACATTTTATACTCCCCAATAAAGGAAGGTGTAAAATATAATGAACCTAAGGGTATGTGTAGGATCATCATGGAAAAAATAGGCCCTTAAGTGGCAAAAAGTTCAAAAAAATCAAAGCTAGGAAACTGGACATACAAATTTGAGTAAGTTATCTATATTATTTCAAAAATATGTAAGAATAGAATCTATAGAAAATTGAATGTAGGTTCTAAACTACTAGGTTTATTTATAAAAAAATAAATCTATTTGGTGAAAAATTGAAATTTCAATGTAGTAGTACATAAATTTTAGGGAAAAAATAAGAAGTAAGTGTCTGTCTGACCACCCTAATGACAATAAAATGATAATATTTTTTATAAGATTTTAGATATAAGTAGAGGACTCATGTCTCGATGTGATGCATTTTTTTTGTAATTTTTTCCAAGTAAATAATTAATTATAAATTTTTTATTACAACTTTTAAAAATATAAAAATCGTATGTCTGACCACCTTAACTTGGTCAAAACTTTATGAAATTCATTTTTTTTCATACTATAGTATACAAAGCATTGAATGTGATGCATTTCAAATTCAAAAAATGTGATACTGTTTGAAAGCTATAGATGTTTTTCAATCAGCCTATCAATCAGGACTTTAGTCATAATTCAAATAAAAATGAATAATAATAATTATTTATTAAATTCAAAGTAAAGCATAATTTATATTGGTGGAAAGATGAGAATCTCCTTTAAAAACCTTTTTTGTTTCATCAATTTTGGGTAAAAAAAAAGTCATCAGCCACATACCCTACACATACTCATCATATCACCACTTTTTGGCCCATCATGATCCTACACATACGCCTAATAATCACCAAAGAGTGTGTTTGTAGCTGATTCATATTCATTATTATTGGAAGGAAATTTTTCTACTTTTGAAGATAAAATTAAAGTACTAATAGAATTAGAAATATGAGGTTGATGTCTAGCATCAACTTGTAAGCAACTTTGCAGATTTGGATCCCCTTCAACTTTATAAAGATTTTTATTATATACAAAAATTATTGTATGGTGAATAGTAGATGGGAATGTACCCATGGTATGAATTCATTATCTTTTGAGAAGAAGGTTATATGAAAGAGAATCGGGCATCACATGGATAAGGGTAGGAAAAGTCACAAGTCCTACCTCAATAGGTAGCATGATTGTACCTAGTGACTGTCCACCAACATTATCAAAGCCACAAATAATAAGAGCATCAGGTTTAAAGAGATATTTATCTATGCCCATCTTATGTAAGAGGTCAATGCTACAAATATTAAGACCTGATCAATTATCAATTAGAGTATTTTTTTATTCTAGTTTGGTTAATGATGACAAAACTCATAAGAGGATCATGTCATTTTTGAATTTCAAGGGAATGTAATATCCAAGTTTGTTGCATGCAGGGAACAAGGATAATACATCATTCATTCGAATAGTAGGTGGCATAGCTATCTTCTATAAGGCCTCTTGGAGCAACTTGTCGTATGTAGGTGTAGTGTCAAAAATTTTCACCCTTAATAATTTCACATTATGTTTTGTCCCCCTCATTTATTGGACTTAATTAAGCTCCTAATTTTCCAAATTATGCATTCAAAGGCCTAATATTTACCATTTACTGAAGGATTACAAGATTTTAATAAATGCATGCAATTGTTATTTTGTTCCCAACTAAGTGTTTCCTCAGAATTTTGGTGAGGACCCATTCACCCATGGGTGAACGGGTCCCCATTCTTAGCCAAGAACCAAATTCAAATATGTTGTTGATGAAATTTTAACATCTAAAATTAAAATATCAAGTGTAAGCTTTTGGAATCTAAGTTTTGTGAAATTAGTACAACTATATATAAATACCTAGTTGTTGTACCATTTCAAATCATCTAAAAGACTATTTGAAAACTTATGATCAAGAGCAATATTGATCAAGTCAAGAGTATCATTTCAGAGCTTTATTATAGCACTTCCAGATTCTAGACATCATTTCAAATTCTATGTGAGTTTATGTGTGTTCATGTTATTATTGTTTTGTGAAGGCTAACACTTTTTTAGGTCTCCAAATCATTTAAGAATTCAAGAAAATCAAGCAAGAAAGATCCAAATCCTTGAGGTGATGTGCATGAATTTCGTCCTCCAAAGTATCCATTGAAGGGAGGTGAGTTACAACACATTGTGATTTCATCATTCCTTCCTTTCAATTATCATTCCTATCATTGACATTACCAAATTGCAAAAGTGGGAACACTTACACGAGTTTTGACAAAGGCAAGCCCCTAAATGGCTTAAAATTTTCTCCCTCTTTGAATGTGTATGTAATAGGTTTGAAGATGATTGGGGAAGGATTGGAGGAAAATTCTCCATTGTTGTATTCTAAAAGGAATAATTTTGTTTGGTTCTATGCTTGGGAGATAGAATAACAAATCTCAACCACTCTCATTCAAGAATAACCCTAGAGATCTCAATCCCAGGTATGCAAAGGAAAAGAGATCTTGCAATAGGGTTGTCATAGGGGCTGATTATAAACTAATGAGGGGTTCACCACAAAGCTAGGTCTTGTAAATATAAATGAAATTACAATCAAAATTCTTAAATCTAGTTTGATGCAATCTTTTACTAAATGCCCTAGAAAAGCATGTAAAAATAGAATAGAAAAGTGGGGTATCAGAAGTGTGCACCTAGAAATTTGAAGGAGATTGAATGAAGCTCTGAAATACTAAAAACACTAATTTTAATGTTGATTGGGACTCATATGCTAGACTGGGAAAATTATTTCCAGATCAAGGTTTTTGGGTAGAAACTAAAATCTAGCAAAAGGGTGTGTGAAACTGCAAAAACTTTAAAAATGACCTATGCTCAGACTCATATTCTAGAAATGGCATATCTATCTAGTTAACGTTTTCTGAAGCTTCAAAGTATGAATCTCCTCAATGTCTACTTTGTCCTTTCTAATTGATTTTTGGATCTGAAACCCTGATTTGTAACTTGTAGAAGTCTTTCAATGATCCTCAATGCAAGGTGAGAACTTTGACAAGTTTAGACACTTTGACAACTTTCTCCAAATTTTCTCTTCAATGTGTCTTCAACCTAAACCTATAAATCACACACTACAAGAAGGGGAAAATGATTTTTTGTTAGTGAAAAGGGGTTTTCCTTGGTCAAACCCTGTTTTGGTATTCAAACCTTATAATGAAATGAATTAAGAATGGAGAATGATGAATGAACAAAATATGATATTGCAACTCAAAACACCATAGCAATAAACTACTACAAACATGTATGAGATGGCTCCAATGGATGTAGATCTCGACTCTTTCTTGAATGTGATAGATATTGAGTTGAATGCTAGCTTGAATCATGAAACCCTACATAACAAATGTTAGCTAAAAAAATAAACATGATGCATGAAGACTTTGACATGATGCCTAATGCTTGAATAATTCCCTAAAACACTTGATAATATTCCCTTGAATGCTCTTCAATGCTCTTGTGAAATCAAGTTTTCTATTATGAATGCTTTCACAAAAGTCTTGGATGATCTCTTGAACACTTAGGTGAAAATGAGTGAAAGGACCTTGTGTTTATACTTAATTATGCCATATTTCTTGAAATTACAATACTACAAGCTGAAATTAGATCTAGGAGGATAAAATTTCACTAAGAATTTGAATTAATTTTAATTTTGGACCACATAGGACTCATATTCCCAAGGTGGAATATGAGTCCCATTAGGCATAATTGATGGGACCAATTTAAAAAATACTTAGAAAGGTGTAAAATTAGGATCAAGACCTAAATCCCTAGGTGGGACTCATATGCTTAAGGTGGCATATGACTCCTAGATCAGTAAATCTAGGCCACACAACCTAAAAAATCTTGAATTATGATTGGATGTTTGTTTATGTTGGGATTATCCTCAAAAATGTGCATTAAACAAGGCTTGTGGATTCAAAATATGGCCAATTATTTATCAAAACCCTAGAAAAGTGTGAAAGTGTGTTACAACACTTTACAATACCCTAAACAAGGTATGATTAAGTTATTTAATTCACAATGGCCCAAGGCTTAATGTGAGTGTGTTAAACACATTATAACACTAAGTCAAGGCATCATTAAGCTCAATTTTACAAGGAGGGACCAAACAAGTGTGAAAATGTCACCAAAGGCATTTTTTGACATTACATTTAGCCCCCACTTTAGTGAGAGGATGAACTTGCTTCAAACTCACACTAAAGTAGACAAAAATGCATCAAGAGGGATCTGAGTGCACTAATGCTAGTAAGATAGGATGACAACAATCAAGAGGGGTGATTAAGCCCCCAAGATCAAGATCCCATGGAAAACCAACATAGACACAAAATAACACATATGAAAATGATATAAAGAGCATCATAAAGGCATAAGCATACACTTCCAAAGATAGAAAGAAGAAAACAATAGGGGTGGATCAAGCTTTGAGTGTTTGTCCATCGTGATGTGGATTAGATCTAGGTTGTTTGTCTAAAAAATGCACACTCACTATGAGGCAACGAAACTTCAAGGTGTCTACTAGGTGAGTATCCAAAAGAAGTGAGACACATACACAAATTTCTGGTATGCATTCACACTCACATGCGAGTGGCTATGAGAAAGCCACATTTCCCTGGTCAGGCTTCCTTTCAAACCATACCAAAGTTATACCTCCTGATAACTTTGATAAGGTGCCACACAAAAAATGAACTTTGAGCTTCATGAGGCAAGAAAAACTTTATATGCTTGGATCTCATGAACAATTAACTTCAAGCTTTATGAAAAAAGAAAAGCTTTGTATACTTGAAACTCATGAACAAACAAGATGGATCCACATGCATGCAAGGTGTATTATGCAAGGTGGCCATATAACCAAAATTTTGTAAAGAACATTCAAATGAGTCTTGCTTAGTTCACGTAAGGTCATTAACTTAGGGAACATTGTTTCCAATGTCTCCAAGAGAGGACCAATCAAATAATAGAAGATTAACTACTTAGGGGATGTAGTGTGTTGCATTAGGCCAGTAAGAGGAATATAATATGTTGAGAGAGATTGCGATCTTGAGGGACATCACTTCCAATTTCAACCACAAAGTGAAAAACACATTGCATAAAGTAAGAAGTATACACCATGAAACATGGAAAAGAAAAATGAAAAAGAATAACGCCAATGCATGCAGCCACTTTAAATAAATTGCTAAACACCATGCTATTTGCAATTACTTTGAAGTAGTAAATGATAAATGCTAATAATAAGGAAGATATGAGAGCCAATTTGGAAATCCCTATTCCAATTCATATGTTTCCAAATGAAGCTATGTCATGCAAAAAGAAAGGAAAATAGAGGGGTTTCCCTCAAAATGAAACTCCAAACACACATAAGGGATCTATGGATTTGGGGTTAGTATGTTCTTGCTACAATATTTGTATAGAGCTCAGAACTATCATCATTCCCTAAATACTCATAGAGCATGAAGAATGACACAAAGATAGTGAAACCAAAATAAAAACCTTTTAGGTCAACATGGAGAAGACATGAATGTCTCGATGCCTTGTGTCATCCCCAAGAGGAAAACACAAGACAAAGAAAAGATAAAAGGGAAAATATTTTTAGTCAACATGGAAGATACATGAATGTCTCAATGCCTTGTGTCATCCCTGATGTAAGCAAGGTGGGTTTGACTCTAGATATCCAACTCAAAATGACCATATGTTGGTATGTGGCGTGATCATGCTATCTTGTATAGCCCATGGTATATTGTACATCCTGGCCCTGACTTTGCGGGCCGGTGACCCACAGCGAGGTCCGGTGGCGACCCCTGGCACCCTTTTCACTACTTTTTAGAGCGATCACCAAAAGGAAAAATCAATGAAAAAATATGATTTTGTAGAACCCAAAATTTGGAAACTTCTAAGCTTGGTAAAGGGGTTAGGATAGGTAATACTTGTATGATGAAAAACGATTATTCAAAAGATTGTAATAAGTTTTCCTTTGGATAATAAAAATGTGGATGGGCTGCGGTTTGGTGGGTCTTAGCCCGGATTAAGGTGAACCATGTTAAATTACGTATTTATGATTTATTACGTGTATGTTTTAGTTTTTCTACGTTTATTATATAAAATCTGCATTTACTTGTTAGATCGCCATCCTATAACCCTAACAAGTGGTATCGAGTGGGTTGTGTTCGATTATCGTCTATGGGAAAGATCTCCTGGTTGAGTGAGACAATGGAAGATGAGGTAAGAAGGTTGAGAAGTTTAATGCGGTGAGAACTATCAGTTATGGAAGATGCAGATGGAGGACTATCTTTATCAGAAGGATTTATGGTGGCCATTGGAAGGAAACACCAAGAAACCTGCAGCAATGTCAGATGAGGACTAGGAGATCTTGGATAGAAAGGCTCTTGGCAGTATTCGTTTGTGCCTAGCACAAACAATGGCATTCAATATTACAAAAGCAAAGACAACTCAAGAGTTGATGGAAACCCTGGAAAAGTTATATGAAAAGCCTTCCGCTTCGAATAAGGTATTTCTTATGAAGCGTTTATTTAATATGAAAATG
>VDFB02053319.1:0-15314 GCA_007258455.2 Sequoia sempervirens | reverse complement strand
CAATCAACAGTCTTCATTTGTGCAAATTCTATGCATAGCATTAGAAAGCCTGCCTAAGAACTAGTAAAAATACAAAAAAAATGAAAAATACAAAAATTGTCACCTTGATGAAAACCTGGAAAATAGGCATCCTAGTGACACCAAAAAGATAACAAAAATAAAGAGAAATAATTCATTCAATAGTGAAAACCTAGTAAATAGGTGCTTTGGATAGGTACCATGGTGAAAACCTAGCAAACAAGTGCCATGTGTAGCCAGTCATTGTTGTGCCATCTATTGTCTCTCTATCTACTTGTGTCCCTAGGGAACATAATTTTTTTCTGACATTCATCATAACTCTTCACCATGACATCATGACATTTTTGTCCATGGTTGGCAATGGTTGAAATCAAGTCTTTTGTACTATCCACTATCCATGTTAGTCATGCCTTTTCTTTACATTACATTTTGTCTAGCTCATTCTCAACTTGACTAGGGGAAAAAAATTATCATAAGACTACAATGGGTACCACATGTGATCCTAAAAATTGAAAAATGTAATGAAAAAAGCCCTACGAATTAAAAAAAAATGTCCTGAAAAAATACCTAAAAAAAATGTCTTGAAAAAAGACCTAAAAATTGAAAAATGTCCTAAAAAAAGACCTACAAATTGAAAAATGTCCTTAAAAAAGACCTACAAATCAAAAAATGTCTTAAAAAAGACCTAAAAATAAAAAATTTCATGAAAAAAGACCCAATAATCGAAAAACATCCTGAAGTAAACACAAAAAAAATCCAAAAAATGGAGTCATGCCATTTGTATATGTCTAAAAATGGTCATGGATAATCAAGTTTGTTATTTTGAATTAAACATAAATTATTTAATTAATCCTCTAAAGTCATCTACATATAAATAAATTTAATTATTTATTTATACTGTTCACTCTTATAATTCTTCCACCTTAATTAAATAAATACCCTTATTTAATTATTACCATATTCCATATTCCTCTTAATTAAATTAAATAAATTTTACAATTTATTTTTATTAATTATCATATTATTCTAAATTTGAATATTTGAATTCAAATATGGAATATTCTCTTCATCTCATAGTTAAATTAAATATTATAAATATTTAATTTAATACCATTTCTCACTCCACAAATAATTAAATATTTTAAATATTTAATTACCTTCTAAAATCATCTCTCATACATAATTAAATATTACTTATTTAATTATGCGAACTTCTAATCTCATCTTCACATATAATTAAATAAATTAATTTATTTAATTATGAAATTCATTTCAACTCATTCTTCAAAATGGCAACCTTCCTTCAGACCTGAATGAGAAAAATTGAAGAAAAGGAAACCTTCTATCTCTATCTCAACTTTTGAAAATCTCTTACCGTTCATCTTACCAAATTGAATTTCAACCATTGATATTTGCCAACTAAGCTTTTGCCTTCAAAAAATCTATAAATCAAACCTTTCACAAGCCATGTGGATCGAATCTTCATCTAGCATCCTCATTCTATCAAAATCAGTCTTTGATCTTCCATCCATCTCCATCCATCACCTTCGTCACATTGTTATGTTGCAGGAATGAGCATCCAACACTCCTCTATTGTCAACCCTTCATAATCTTTGCATTTTAGTATAATATGCATTTCATTCATATCTCATTCTTTAGCTGTCCATTTTGCTGAGCTTGATCTGCTAGATCTGAGAGCCATTGGAAACAATAAAACGCTGGAGTTAGAGAGAGAGATAAGATGATTTCGAGGAAGTTGCAGTAACAGTTTGGTTATTCTATTTTCCTTTTCAGTTTTCTTGATTTAATGTCTTATTGATATGTGTTTGAATTTCATTTAGATTGATACACTTTTCACTCACACCTAAAATGGCACCCACCATGGGGCTCGAACCCACGAATTTAACATACTCTGCAAGGTTTTTTTGACAGTTTCCACGTTCTAGAGTTAACTTTTGGAAAAATTTGGCGTTTGAGTGCATTCGACCTTTTCTGCGGCTCATACGGGGTTTTTGACTCTTTTGTTTTGCAGATTCTAGAGCGCATCTAGTAATTGTTTCAGCGCATATAGTAACTATTTTGGCGCATCCAGGGACTGTTCTGGTGCATATACGGCATAGAAAGGCGCATATACCATTCCATTAAAGAAATAACTTTGTAAAAAGAAAAAAAAAATTAGTGCATTTAGGACTCTTCTAGCACATTTGGGACTTTTTCTGGTGCATCTGGGAATTTTTTAGCGCATATGGGACTTTTTCTGGCGCATACAGCCTCTGTTTCAGCGCATAGATCACTATTTCAGTAGTTTTTTTAGTAAATCTTAAAATGGCCATATCTTGGTCATTTTTTGGTCTTTTTCAGTGCTTTTTTTTTTGAAATGGGGTGGAATGTCATAAGCTATCCAATGGTGCAAGTTTTTATTAAATTTGACAAAGTTAGCATTGTTTTAATTCATTTGGCACTGTTTTAGCACATATAGGGTCTGTTTTAGCACATATATCACTGGTTCAATATTTTTTTAGTCAATCCTAAAATGGTTATATCTTAGTCATTTTTTGGTCTTTTTCATTGGTTTTTTTTTTAATTTTGGGTATAATTTCATAAACTATCCAATGGTATGAGTTTTTATCAACTTTTTAAGAATTAAAGTTATCAAATTTGCATATATTCTTCAGCACATATGACTTTTGTTCTAGCAGATTTCTAATTTTTTTCTTTTTGTCTTGGAAACTTGTTGGTGAATCATACGGAGCTGGGAAAGAATTGGGATCAATTAAAAAAAACAATTTGGAAAGTGAATAATCAGGTGCACACATTCTATTTTTAATCTCTTAATCTTGTTTGTCACACATTTCAGTTTGGAGCATAAAATTAATCTTGTTTGATCACATAATTGAAATTGGCTTAAAAAATTTTTTGTCTTCAATCACACTTCAAAAATTGGGTTTAAAATGAATCATTGTCTTCCTACACATTTTGATTTGGGATCTAAAAAGAATGAGTGCTTCATTGCTTTTTTGCACACATTTCCTTTCTAAGGGTCAATTAACAACTGTGAGTGTGAATCAAGTGTGTGTGTGATCACAAACACTTCACTTGGTTTGCTTTTTGCAAACCCTTTCTAGGAGGCCTACTAGGGGATTTCATCACCCTTGGGGATGACCTTAATTGAAGTGTGAATCAAAAGACACACTTGTTTGGGAGTTAAAATTTTTTCACTCTTGGCTAAGCCCCAAAGAACCTTATACCTTTGGGAAGTTAAGGTGAAGGGTGGGTTACCCCTTTCTCGTGGCTGTGTGGCAACATTTTTCTTCCAAATCATTCTTTAGTCAACCTTGTGTAACCTAGCTTGAGACCTAATTGGCCATACCCCACTTGACTAGTTCTAGGACCTGTTGATGTGTCTTCTTCAAGTTTGTGCTTAATAATCACATTCATAATTTCAAATTGAAACTTTCTTATGTGTCTTGCATGAGTGATTTATGTGTGTGCATGTGTGATCATTCATTTAAACATTGCCAAATCAAGCTAAACACCAAACACATAAGGACAAGTTACTCTACACCTTCTTCCAACACATTCATATCCAATCACTTTCATCCTAATCACCCTTAGCCACATCCTATCCATTTCATCCTAATCAATCCAAGTCATCCAATCTAATCATTCCACATCATCACCATCACCAACAAAGTCCTAGTCACCACTTGTCAAAATGGTCATAATCATAAATAAGCCCAATCCTAATCATAAGCCCAAAATCATAATCCAAGGGGGCTATCCCTCTAGGCCAAATCATGAGACAAAACCTAAGACTGAAGTCATAATTCAAGGAGTCTCTTTCTCTAGTTCAAATCATGAAACAAAACCAAAACATAAAATCAGACTTCGAGGGGCTTCTCCTACCACCTCTAATAATGACATGAATGATGTTGCATACTTTGAGGAACAAATTGATGCCCAAGAGCTTACACACATGTGTGACACCATGCCCACATTTGAACACAAATCCCTAGCATCCCAACTTCAAAACCTCCTTCAGAAACTTCACCAAATACCCCAACCCCTAGACCACCAAACTATACAAAGCCTCCAAACCATCTTTCAAGATTTCCAACAAATTAAATCACCTCAAATCCAACACCTCCTAGCTCAAGCCAATCATTTCATTGCCACTTGCCAAATTCAAAAGCCACAACATCATCCCCTATCCATTCATTATCAACAAATGCCACTTCAACCTTATGTTTCATCCCCTTCTATCTCACACCAATCTAATCCATCCACTCCTTTGCATGTCAATGCCACATCAACCTATCAAGCCACATCATGAAAAACATATGTGACTTTAAGTTCTACCTTGCAACATGGACAAACTTCATCATGTTCTAATGCAACCATTGACAAGGGGAATACTAATCTAGCACATGCACCCTATAACTTTATCATACCATCATCCAATCAAAATAAAAACCCTAAGCCAACACCTTCCACCCCTACACCTCCAAGGGATGTGACCCAAGGGCTACGAGCAAGGAATCAAATTATTCCATGTTATCCAACTCATATTCTTGAACATACAAAAGAGTCATCAAACATCATACCAAGTCCTTCAAGCCAACCATGTCATCCACAACCCCTTGAGCCAATTCAAGAGTCTCCCCTCTTAAGTCCAAGTCACCCTTTGTCATGCTCCTATATTGTTGACCATCAAGAACATGGCAAGTCTTTCCATGAGAAATCCCCTTCCACCTCCATTCCAATAAGTCATGAGGTATGTCAAGAGAAAAATCCTAAATATGAGGAAACATTACCCCATTATCCACATAAATATCAACACCCTCCTAATGATTCCATTCATAACATATGACCTAATACTATTCATGATCAATCATTCATCTTTGATCAAGACCCCTTTTATGATCAAGAAGACCATGATGATCCTCTTGGCCAAATTTATGCATTCCATGGTCAAGAGCCTTCCACCTCACCCATCCATGATCCATCAACATCCACTTCCTATGATGAGACATATGCCTCCCCAACACACATAGAAGATCACACAAAACATGAACCATCAAGGTAAAGGTCTAGACCTTCATAAACAAAGTATTTTGGATCCCATCCATGTCAAAATCCCTCCACGCTCTTATGGCCTTGGACCTACACCCCAAGGACAACAACCTAAATATGTTGGTACTTCCTCCATGCATCCTAAGTCCACTTTCCATCATAAAGCCTATCATATGCCTAAAACATATGTTGTCATTCCACCACCATCATCTTACAAATGTCAAAAGCATGTGACCATACACCTTCCACCATCCATCTCCACCATTGCTTCCAACTCCTAATTTCCCACCATCAACTTTACCACCATTACTTCCAACACCTAATATCCCTACCATCCAATCCTTTTATCCATTTATCCATAAATACCCTAACATTCCTAATCATGACCAACAAATGCACACATTGTATAAACATGAAGCTTCCACCCATTCCACCATACCCATGGGATTCAAAAGCAATAATTTCAATGCCTCTACCTATAAAGTAAAAATTCCTAAGGGTTCTCATGCCTTAGGACATCAATACAAAAATTCAAAGCAAAATACATCTAAAAATCTATATAAGCCCCATACCTCCGAAGAAAAATTCTAAAACAAAATGGTTTGGGTCCCTAAGAAAAAGGAAAGCAAGTCAAATGAGGCATCTACATCACAAAAATCCCAACCATCCACTTCCACCCCACATTCCCATTCTATTCAAAAGTCTCAAATTCCTAAGTCCCATAAGCCAAACAAAAATCATAAAAATACTAAGTCTATGTGGGTACCTAAAACACATCATCCACCATCTCCTAAGAAAACATCTTCATTGCTTCCTACACCCCATCCACATCAAAAGCTTCAATGTTAATCACAATGTGTGCAACCATTGGTCAAGGTTCCTTCCATTTCACAACAATTCTTCTTTTGATCTTGATGAAGATATAGGGGCAAAATGTTGAAACATATCTTGGGTATCTCTTGATATACCTCATCCTTCCAAACAAGCCTATCATTATCCTATTGCCATAAGCTTTGTCATGAAAAATCCTAAGTCTTGTACCTAGAATGGGGCATGTTATTCCTACGCAACATAGTCTTTGGAAATCACATCCTTTCTCTCTTATGATGCATACATCCATTTCATTCACTATGACTTATCCTTTCCATCCATACCATCCACCCATCTATCATGAGCATTTTATCCCTTATCCGATCACCCACCCTTGCACTTAGACTTGGTTTTCCCCTTGTCATTGGTATCTAGCACAAAGGCTACTCAAATTTTCATCCTTTCACACCTCCAAAACATTTCAAAAATGAAAAAATAAAATGTTCATATTTCCAAAAATCCAAAATCAAAATATTTCAAAAATCCAAAAAATCAAAACATTTCATAAATCCAAAAACATCAAAACATTTCAAAAATCCAAAAAAATAAAACATTTCAAAAAATTAAAAAAATCACAACATTTCAAAAAATCCAAAAAAAGTCAAAACATTTCAAAAACAAAAAGATCAAAATATCCCCAAAAATACAAAAAAATCAAATATCCAACATAAAATCCAAGCAATAAAATCAATCCATCCAATTAATTCTTCCAATGTCATCTAATCAATCCAATCATTCAACTATTCAACCAAATCAATCATCTTCATCAAAACCATTTCATCCAATCAAATCAATCAAATCAATTCAAGCAATAATCCAAATGCAATTCAATCCTTAATCCATACCAATCATGCCAATTAATCTTGTCAAATTATCCAATCACATCCTTTGGTCTTGATCCTAATCTTGTCATAAACCAAATCAACCAGTCAATCAATCAATTATCAGTCATCCTTGTGTTGCTCTAGGGACATGCCGCTCCCCACAATGACAACACTATCATCATCATCAATCAATCAATCATTGGTTTATAGCTTGGCAGGGGCAATTCTTTGTTTTTTTTTTAATCATTTGTGCATACTTGCTTGCTTGCTTGTGTGTGTTATCATTTTATCTTGCATTTGTTTCAAATCCATATCATTCTAGCTAATATTCATATCTTGTGTATGTTGGAGTAGCTTTTTGCACTATCCTTTGCATCTAAGGTCATATCATACCTTTTGTGCATTAGGACTTTAATGCTCTAAGTCTACTTCCTCATATGTCTAGACAAGGTTGTATTAAGCTGGGGCATGAGACACATTGTCACCTTAGTCCTTATATCTTGGTGCATAACGTCTAGTGCTATATCAAACATCATGGTTGCTCACCTTCATTGTAGCATAACATATCATTTATCTCCTTCATCCACTTTCTATCTTGCATCATCTTGTCTATCCTTATCATTTCATTTCGAGAGCCTACTCGTGTTTGTTCAACCCGCCTATCCTCTTGAGGGGGCATCATCATTCCATCATCATCCTATCTTTCTATCATTATCCATTCTCCTCTATCCATACCTTAACTTCTTTGAAATGATGTTACTCAACACAAATATCATCTCGAACATCATCTCAAAGAGGGGCAAAATGTATATGTCTAAAAATGGTCATGGATAATCAAGTTTGTTATTTAATTAAATATAAATTATTTAATTAATCTTCTAAAGTCATCTACATATAAATAAATTTAATTATTTATTTATACTGTTCACTCTTATAATTCTTCCACCTTAATTAAATAAATGCCCTTATTTAATTATTACCATATTCCATATTCCTCTTAATTAAATTAAATAAATTTTACAATTTATTTATATTAATTATCATATTATTCTAAATTTGAATATTTGAATTCAAATATGGAATATTCTCTTCATCTCATAGTTAAATTAAATATTATAAATATTTAATTTAATACCTTTTCTCTCTCCACGCATAATTAAATATTGCTTATTTAATTATGCAAACTTCTAATCTCATCTTCACATATAATTAAATAAATTTATTTATTTAATTATGAAATTCATTTCAACTCATTCTTCAAAATGGCAACCTTCCTTCAGATCTAAATGAGAAAATTTGAAGAAAAGGAAACCTTCTATTTCTCTCTCAACTTTCGAAAATTTCTTACCGTTCATCTTACCAAATTGAATCTCAACCGTTGATATTTTCCAACTAAGCTTTTGCCTTCGAAAAATCTATAAATCAAACCTTTCACAAGCCATTTGGATCGAATCTTCATTTAGCATCCTCATTCTGTCAAAATTAGTCTTCGGTCTTCCATCCATCTCCATCCATCACCTTCATCACATTGTTATGCTACAGGAATGAGCATCCAACACTCCTCTATTTTCAACCCTTCAAAATCTTTGCATTTTAGTATAATATGCATTTCATTCATATCGTGTTCTTTAGTTGTCCATTTTGTTGAGCTTGATCTGCTAGATTTGAGAGCCATTGGAAACAACAAAACGCTGGAGTTAGAGAGAGATAAGATGATTTCGGGAAAGTTGCAGTAACAGTTTGCTTATTCTATTTTCCTTTTCAGCTTTCTTGATATAATTTTTTATTGATATGTGTTTGAATTTCGTTTAGATTGATACACTTTTCACTCACACACCAGTCAACATAGTCACATCAATTCAAGTCTTGATTAGTCTTTGTCATTATCGAATTACGTTGTCCCTATGCATTTGCTATGTAGGCAAGGCTCATCTTCAAGCCCCCGAGGCCACACTAGGTCAATCCATTAGGGTTCATTACACAATTTTCTCACACACAGGAAATAGTCTTTAAATTTATTACGGTCTTTGTTAAAATTCAAATGAAAAATCTACCCAAGCGAACTTCTACAATCTGTCAATCAAGCACGACAATCATCTTGGCATATCAAAATTGGTCAAACTTAGTCAAACTAGTCAAGTCTTGCTTACTTTTCAGATGTGTCCTTCTGAAGGGTATCCCCATCACTTATTCATTTCCTAGGATGTGTCCTTAGGCGTCATCATAGTCATCTAGAATTCTAAGGATTCTCACGTCATTTGAGATACATTCTTCTTGATATCAGCATCATTCAGGATGTGTCCTTCCTGAATTCGATAATATTGACATCAACATTGTTTGGGATGTTTCCTTCCCAAACTTGACATTAATTCGTCATCTTGACACTGACATTCTTTAGGATGTGTCCTTCCTAAACTTGACATCAATTCGACATCTTGACATCAACCTTGTTCGGGATGTGTCCTTCCTAAACTTGACACCAATCTGCCATCTTCATATCGTCAACCCTCGCATTTTGAAACCAACACATTCGAGATTCCACCACACTTGAAAAAATTGACATTTAGACACTTGGAAAGCACTTGGCATTTAATGTTATGATGTTTGTTTTGTCTTTTGGCAATCATAATGCTAGTTCCTTGAGGATGTCTTGACAATAGGATTTAGAGGAGTAATGACGTTTCATGATTTGTCTTTCCTATCTTTACTATTTGTGGTTGATTATGACAAAAGATTGGGGCAATTGCTCTCTTAGTATGAGTCATGATCATCCTTGTTTGCGACTTCTTGTCTCACATGATGGTACAACCTTGCACACCTTGGTCTATCTCATATCATGGTGTTTGTTGTCCATTACAATAATCTATCCAATGATGATAAATATAAAAATGTAAGCATGAAAGTTGGTTCCCTTATCATTTCTTGTCTCACTTTCCATCTTCATCCTTCTCTCTTCCACGCTAATATCCATCCCCTTCCATTCTAACATTTCTTCTATCCTTCATCCTCTAGTCTTATCATCCATTTCGAGAGAACATTTGTGTTCTTTGAACTCACCTATCCTCTCGAGGGGGCATACCCAACCCTCCTCGTCATTCTTCTTTCACTAGGGCATACCCATACCCTACTGGCACTAGGGCATATTTCAGAATTAAATTTCTTTGATACGATAAACTACATTATGTCAAAGAGGGGAAAAATGTAGACACTGAAAAATGTCTTAAGTCTGCGAGCATCATTTTTCTTGGTTGTTGTCCTTTGATAATTGAATAATTTTAATTATTCAATTAAGTTTGACCACATTCCTCTATTAATTAAATAATTTTTAATTATTTAATTAATTCACCTTCTCATATTTACTCTATCTTGATCAATTAAAATTATTTAATTGTGTTGATAATATATCCCTTTCTTCAATAATTAAATAATAATAATAATAAATGATTTTTTAGTTAATTATTTATCTTTTATCCATAGTCAGATAATAATAATAATCATTATTTGACCTTTTATTCTTCTATAATTAAATAATTTTTGAAATTATTTAATTATGTTTCATTCCTCTCTTTTGGATAAATAATTCAAACTAATTATCCATGTCTAATTTCAACCTCCCCATTTAATTAAATTGATTAATTTAATTAAATTCTCCTTTTGTCCTTTTATCTAAATAAATAATTTGGATAAATTATTTATTTTCCACTTGCCATTTTCCTCCATTTTGAATAAATTATTTAAAATAAATTATTTATGCAACTCCACTTGGTCAAAGATACCCTGTCATTATTTCATGGCATAGCCTACATGTCCCTACATGTTTGTCATAGCCTACATGTCCCTACATGTCTGTCATAGCCTACATGTTTTTCACAGCCTGCATGTCCCTGCATGTCTTCCTGTCATGATTCCTCCAAGAATAGCATATTCTTGGTGCATCAATTTTGGACCATTGATCTTGGAATCCTTCTAGAGGATTAATCTCAACCATCCATTTGAAGGGTTGTCTATAAAAGTAACCTTCCTTCTCCATTTTCAGCTTAACAGCTAATTGTCTCCAACTTTCTTGCTACCATTTGTAGGTTTTGCACAAGTATTTCAACAAATCTGAGGGAAAATTTGCATAACAAGGAGAGCAAGAGAAGTGATTCAAGTTCAATGGGGAGTGATTTATTTCATTCTTTTTATTTTTCTTCTTTCATATGATTGTATTCTCTTGTTTGGATGTGGTTTAAATAACTTAGAAGTGTTGGCAGTCACATTGTCTATGCTTTTTAATTTCTAACCCCATCTCACAACCCCAAATACACATTTCTTAGGATTGAGTCTTAGATTATACTATTCAAGATGATCAAATACCTTGGCCAGGTTTGTCAATTGGTCTTCCCTTTTGACTGATTTTTCTATAATTTCATCCACATATTCCTCCATCATTGTGTGTAGCATATCATGAAATATTGTTTTCATTTCTCTTTTTTATGTTGCTCCTGCATTATTTAGACCAAAGGGCATTACATTCCAACAAAATGTTCCCCAAGAACAAGTAAATGCCATTTTTTTTGGGTCATTTGGAGAGATATTTATCTAGTTGTATTTGAAGAAACCATCCATTAAGGATAGCATCTCATGCCCTTTTGTTAGATCTACAATCATATCGATACTCAACAATGGAAAGTCATCCTTCGAACAAGATTTGTTTGAGTCTTTGAAGTCTATGCATATCCTTATGCTCCCAACAGATTTGGACACTGGTACTAGATTTGATGTCCATTGTGGATAGTCGATGGGTCTAATGAAACCCACATCTAGTAGTTTCTTTAGCTCTACCTTTACCAGTAATGCTATTTGTGGATATATTTTTCTGAGTTTTTGTTGGATAGGCTTTTCTCTAGGCATTACAACTAGATGGTGTACCACTAATGTTGGATCTATTCCAGGCATGTGAGCATAGGTCCATGCAAGATTTATCTTATGGGTGTTGATGAAAGCTATGAAATTGTCCTTTTCTTTTGGGTCTCGTGATGTAGCATGGTAGGTTATCTTGGGGTCTTCTACTGTGAGAACATTTATGGGTTCTGCTTCTACTATGAGTTATTGATCTTTCCTAATATTATAATATGGGGAGACTAAATCTTCCATCCTCAAGTGCCTCTGAGAGGTTTTCACCTTCGAATGCATCCTTTATTTTTCTCTTTTTAGGATTCAATAGAGCCACAAGGTGGTTTTCTCTAGGGGACCATAATTTTATGTTCTTTCTTTAATTTTTTTGACTGAAAGATTCAATCTCTCCATCAAAGTATGCCTCCTATTCCAATTCCATGATGAACCATGCTTTTTTGTCTCTTGTTGGTATGTCTATTCGAAGTCCCATGAACTCTATGATTGCCTCATCATTCTAGAATTGATCCAAAATAGGTGCATGTTGTTGTTAATCCCAATTTATGAGTTGCAGGTACTAGAGTGGGAGGTTATCATCTTGGTCTACAAAGCCTATGGAATTGAATGAAAGGGTTAGCATGGCTTGGGTGTCTTTTTTCCCACTAAGTGTCTAGGTCGTCATTGCTAAAAGTGGGAGAATCATTTCTGGTGATGAAGGAAGGGGAATCCCACTTGTATTCATTAGAGTCTATACCAGAATTATAGTAGATGTTGGGAATGGTTTGAATATTTTGGAGAGGGAACCTATCAATGCTAAAGTTATCAAATAAGTCTTCAATGGGTAAATCATTGTCTAAGGTATGATAGGTATCCAATGCCTTGATGCTACCAGAAGTTTCTCACTTCTTCCAAGAGTATCGTCCAATTTTTGGAATAACCACATCCTTTGGTTTATAACCTAGCCCATCTTCCTTTGTTCTACTATAATAGGTTATGACTAGCCTTTTTTGTGTAGCCCAAGGCCACCTTTTCCATTATATCCCATCTGTTTAACTAATTGATAACCTCTAATAGTAGGGTCAAAATTAGGTTTTGTCTTTTTTGGTTCTTTTTTGTCCTCCTTGCAGATCATAGATAAAATTTCCTCAAATATTTCATCTTGCATGTCTCCCCACCTAGTGAAAATAGTGGGATTGGAAATCATTTGTACTATCTTTATCTCTTTTGGAACTCCATATACTTTGGGTGTTAGAAAAATCATGCCGTTGTAGAATGCTTGGTTGAAAAAGTAATTCACATTGCCCTTGTCAAGTACCTGAATCTTGGCTTCCATTTTTGGTTGGTCACTTGAGGTGTTCTTGGTTGAGGTGGATGAAAGTGTTGAAGGGTAAACATAATAAAAGGAGTTGAATGCTATGTCATTGCTAGGAACATGTTGCATTTTATTATATTTCTCCTTTAACTTAGCACATAAATGAAAAGGCTTAGGATTCAACATATAGTGTTACCTCTTTTCCTTCATGGGGGAACTTTAGGAATTGATGAAAATTGGAAGGGATTGCTTATAATGCATGGATCTGAGGGCATCCCAAGAGAAGGTTGTATGGCAACTCAAGGTCTAGTACTTGACAAGTGGTATCTATTAGAGTTGGCCCTATCTGTAGTGGTAACCTAATTTTTCCTTCAAAATTTCTTTCTATATCATCATAAGCACTTATTGTGATACTTTTTCCTTTGTCAATCACATCGTCAAAATACCACAATTGTTTGAAATTTTTTAACGTGCAAATATTTAAACCTACACCATTATCTATCAAGACCCATTTGACCATGATTTTATGAACACCAACTTCTATGTAGAGGGATTGGTTATGGAATGTTCTTTGGGGTAGATATTTCTTAGAAAATATTAAATGATTACTTTGTGTGATTTTACCAACATATCTTGGAACTGACTAGGATTGAGGCCATTAGGGACTATTGTTTTCAATTCCTTTTCAAGTATTTCCCTATGAATAGGTGATAGTTTTAACAACTCTAAAATTGAGATTAAGAAATTTTTTTTCTTTAATTTCTCCTCAATACTATAGTCATTGAGTGACTTGATTGCAAGCTTGGGTGGTGCTCCTTGAATTGTAACTCTTCCCCGGTGGGTGGTTACATTACAATTATTGTCTCCTCCTTGTAGAGTTACTATGTTTTCCCTATTATTATAAACTTGTGAGAGGGTTCCTAAAATAGTGTCCTCATATGTGTAATTGGCATTATGGTACTCCTATTTCTTTCCTTTGTCATTCCCTTTGGCATGGTTTGATATTTGGTTTGAATATATTTGCAGGTCCTTATTCCTAGGATGATGTTTGACATCTATCTCCCCTTTGTCTATTAAATCTTGGATAAGGTGCTTGAGTCTCATCTAGTTGTTTGTGGTATGTCCTTTGATCATATGGAAGTCACACAAGTACTTCTTGTTATACCAAAGTGTTTTGAAACTAGGTTCCTCATAGTTTGGATGATTATTAGTTTTGAGGAGGTTTTATTGCACTATTCTGCACATGAATGTTTTTAATGACTCACCTAGAACTATGGATTGTCTTCTTGGTTGATCGTATTGCCTCTGTTGTGCTCCCTAATTCATTTTTGGGTTCACAACCTGATTGTTCTTGGGATAGGTATTTTGGTTATTTTGCACGTTGTTTGGAACATAGCTTGTCTATCCTACCTATTATTTGTTTTGAAATATATTCTGTGATGACCATAGTGTTCTAGCATCAACCACTCCATCATTTCTGACATTTTTGTTTTCAGCCTAGACTTTAGGTTTATCATTTGAAGTAGATAGACTATCTTTTGAGCTATTTATTTTAAAGGAACCTCTTGCAATGAGGGATCTTTCAATATTCAATCCCTTCTCAATGGTTTCTTCAAATTCCACTGAACATAACATTGTGAGTTGATAATTTATCTCAGGTAAGATGTTGGTAATGAATATGTCTACCAATTCCTTATCGAGAATGGGTCATTTACATCTACTAGCCATGTGTCTCCATTGTTGTGGGTAGGAGATAATAGATTCTCCTTGATTTTGTTTGATCATGGATAAGCTTGTAATGGTGACATCTTGTTCAATGTTGAAGGAAAAGTGACTTATGAATTTGTTAGATAGTTCATCGAAGGTTTTGACTATTGGTGTCAAATGGGTGAACCAATCCATAGCATGGCCTGTAAGGCTGCATGGAAACAATATCATGAGGTATGAGTCATTGTGTCATACTTCCATGCATGATATGAAGAAATAACATATATGCTTTACTGGATCCCCTATTTCTTTGTAGTTTTTTTCAAACCTAGGTATTTCAATTTTTTTTGGAAAGGGTATTGTAGTGACATATTGATCAAATGGGAATGGGAATATCTCTTGGATAGTATAGGGTTTCTTTTTTTTTCCAACTTACATTCCTTCTACTTGTTGGTTGATAGCTTCTATCTTCATTTCCATGTCCATTTTTGGCATGTTTGTTTGTGAGTTCTGTGTATAATATCCTTGCTATTTCACCATGTTTGGGTTGTATATCAGATAATATGAAGGTATGAGACCTTGGTAACTATTTTGGTTGTATATTGGGTTATGTCCTAGATGGGTGTAAGGAGGGT
>VDFB02053318.1:0-49183 GCA_007258455.2 Sequoia sempervirens | reverse complement strand
GTATTTTAGTATAATTTCATAGAGTATATATATATATATATATCAGTATTTTCATGGACTTAATATATTGTTTCATGGAATTTATTAATTTTAGTATTTTATGGTCTATTATTGTTAAATAGTAATTTACACATGTACATTTATGCATTTTAAATTGAACAAATTAGTTATCATCATCCAAGCCAATATTTTATTATTAAATTCCAATATTTCATACAATATAATACGAAATTGATAGGACATCAATGTGAAATTAATATGAAATTGATAGGACATTAATGTGAAATTGATAGGACATTCAAATATTTGCACTTTACAAGAGATTCATTGTCAAGACATTAATAGGAAATTAATGTGAAATTAAATACAAATGTGAAATTAAAGTTGAAATTATTAGGACATTTAAATATTTGTACTTTACAAATTTTCAGTTCATAGTTAGGACATTAATGTGAAATTATGAAAATGTGAAATAATAAGATGTCTAAGGGGATCAAAAAAGTTCTCATAATTTTCTTAAGGGGATCAAAGACATACTAGAATTTAAGATGACTCATCATAATAATCACAAACTATACAAAATAAGTGTTAATGTTAATATAATTTATTTCCTAATAGGATTTCTTAAGGGGTCCTAATAGGATGTCTTAAGGGGATCAAAGAATTCAAAGTACATGTCTCATGTTCAATCGCAGTTGATATAATTAAGTACTAGAATTTAGGATGACTCATCATAACAATCAGAAGAGTTATACAAAATAGTGTTAATGTTAAAATATAATTTATGTCCTAATAGGATGTCTTAAGGGGATCAAAGAATTCAAAATACACGTCTCATGTTCAATCTAAATTGATATAATTAAATATTAGAATATAGGATGATTCATCATAACAATTGATATAACTAAGTACTAGAATTTAGGATATGTCCTAATAGGATGTATTAAGGGGATCAAAGAAGTTCTCAAAATTTGATTAAGGGGATCAAAGAATTCAAAGTACACGTCTCATGTTCAATCAAAATTGATAGAGTTAAGTACTAGAATTTAGGATGACTCATCATAACAATCACATTGTTGCAAGTATGAAGGTGTTGCCATTCATGTCAACAAGTCTGTGTTGTCATTGATGTCAATTGAGTAATGATGGAGAGAGATTGTTGCTTTGATTAGTTGCATTATGTTGTCATCAGTTAAGTTACTAGTGTTAACCTCTGGTGTTGCTTTGATAAGCTCCTAGATATGGTTGTGGTAGTGATGAAGATGTTGAGGATATTGAGAAAATTGATAAATAGAGGAAATAGGGTGTTACAATGGTGTTCAATGTTGTAGATATATTCTGGTTGTGTCCAAATTTCTTCTAGGTTGAAGATTTGTTTGTGTGGTTTGGATATGTTGGTTAGAGATGTTCAAAGATGATATATCCAAAATTTGGGCTTTTGGATTGATGTGCAAAGAAAGATATGTTCATCAATGTAGAATTGGATTTGCGGTGTTGCGTGCAAAAGTGTTTGGGAGAAATGTTATTGCTCCACATTTCTCCGCAGTTGGGCTTTAGGACTTGCGGTTCTAAAGGTGAGTTGATGATGTTGTTCTCTTGCATGTGTCGACGATTCGTGGTTTGGTGTTTTGGAAGTTGGTCTTTTGAGTTACAGTGTGTGGAAGAATGGTTTGAGTGTATTGTGCATTCTAAAGGTGAGTTGGTGTGAAGAATTTATTGGATATCAGGTGGTTTGTAGATCACTCTAGAATGTCTTAAGGCATGTTGTGTGGTTTTCAAGTCATCCTTGGATTTGAGGAAGTGTGTACTTCAGAGTTTAATAATGTTGTGTGGTTTGCATGGCTAACGGCTGACCTAGTGTTTACACTACATTCAAAGATGTCTAAATATTAATGAAGGTGTAGCATGGCATTTGAGAGTTATCTTGGGTCCTAATTAAGTTTTGTATTGGTCCACTTTCATTCCTATCCACCACGAGAATGATTAGTGCCGGCCTATTTTGAATTTGTAAATTGTAAAGGTGTGTGTAACCGACTTGAAGATGTTTTTCAAGTTGAGGATAGTATAAATACTAGGTGAGTTGATAAGAGAATTTTTGTGTGTGTGGAATAGAGCTAAATGTTGTCATGTGAGTTTGAGCAGAGCAATGTGAGCTTCAAAGTGTTAGTTACTAGATGCAGTGAGAAGGTGTCTGCAATCATCCATACAAGGCCGTGAAAGCATTGGAGCTATTGTGGTGGATATTTGTTGCATTGAGATCATGTTCTTTGTGTAACAATCTATCTTTTTTGGTTCTTTCTATTCCGGAAGTGAGCCTAGTTTGTGAGCCTTTCTAGGTAGTGTGTCATTCTGGAAGTGAGCCTTTTGTATCGATTTTACAATTACTTATATTGTGAGCTAATCCTCACCATGGTTTTTCCTTCATTGGGTTTTCCACATAAAATCTAGTGTTCCCTTGTGTATGGTGTTATTATTTCAGTTTTTGTTATCTGTATTTCATGATTAAACGTTATAATAGATTAAGGGTATTATGAATGCAAGTGGATCTGATTAATGTTGAGGGTTTTGATTTTTTAATTCGATACAACTAATTCACCCCCCCTCTCAATTGTCTTTTTCATTCAACAATTAGTATCAAAGCAAGCTTCCTTGGAGAAAATCTTGATCACTTGAGGTAGATCTGAGATGGTGAACAAGACAGAGATCACAATGTTTGATGGAACAGACTATGCATTCTGGAAGGCAAAGATGGAAGGCTATTTGATTTATCTTGGATTTGAAGTTGCAAAAGAAGTAAAGACTACCTACACCATTCTTGCAAAAGAAGTAAAGTAGTAAAGGCTATCTGATTTAGATTGGATTTGAAGTTGGATTTGATGGAACAAGAATGAGAAATGGTATTGTGTAGGTTGGGTGGGTTGTACAATGTGCTAGACCCTTTCAAATCCTATTCTAGTTGTTAGTTATTTAGTTGTTGTTCACCAGTTTTTATGTTGATGTTTTGATATAGCCGGATTATAGAAGCTTGTTAAACATATCTACCTTTTAATCAAAACAAGAAGTTGCAATGTTGTTGTAGGCAATGCCGTTGTTGTAGGCACCTAGATGGTGCCAAGTTCAAACCTCTTCAATATATTTAGTTGCAAGTTAATGATGCAGATAACTATATACATTAATTTTTTTCTTCAAATCTAAAATTTTAAGTGTGGGCTCATTAGGCAAAAAACACTTATATGTGACAAGCAAATATATATTAACCCATTTACTAATCATATAGAAAGGATACTAACCAAATAAACTAACAGGTTGGGAGAAATTGATACACAACCTTTTACTAACCAAATAAACTAACAGGTTGGGAGAAGTTGATACACAACCTTTGATGTGACATTTGAAGAAAGTGAATCATATGCACAGGGAGATTAATTTTTTTATTACCTGACCAAATTTGCATTGCCTCCCTCCGTTCCCCCCTATCTTCTAGTGTCTCAACACATGCTGACATGCATGTACAATGTGTCTTGAGACTGCAAAAACCTATGTATATCAGCATAGTTATGATCTAAGAGGAAGCACTTCCTCCCTCCATTCCTCTCTTTCTTCCAATGTCTACATAAATGAAGAGATGTGTGCACAATATGACTTGAGACTTTAAAAACATATGCTATAAGCATAGTTTTATATCATTTCAGAGGAAAACCTCTTTCCATGATTTGGTCAGCCACACCAAGTACTTTCCGAGATGTTTTTGTTAAAATTCTTCAGATAGAAGATTTTGGTTGAAGCATTCTGGAATTAGCATTGTAGTGAGGTGTCTTGAAAGTCAAGTGTGCGAAAAGAGAGTGCGACCTAATACAGTTAGTTAAGTCCTTTCTCATATCTTGCCATAGCTTGGAGGTAGCATCTGTGAGAAAAATGCTTAATTTTGTTACATTTAGGTCCAAAGTTGTTCCATCTGCACAAAGAGTGTCTACAACCTTCTTACAACTCTGTTATGAAAATCTCTTGGACTTCTGTATTAAATTTGAAAGTGTAGTCCTTTCTTAAATTGATTACCATAGAGGCGTCTGAACTATATATTCACACTAACAATTTTAAAATGGCTTATCACAAATGCTAAATAAATTAATTAAAAAAAAAAAACAGATATATGCAGTAATATTACCATATTTTATTTGAAGGTATAACCCTTTTTAATCAGCAGAAAAAAGGATGTATTTGTATATGTAAAAGAGGTCATCAGTACAGAGCATATTCAACCTACCAAAACTCCTAGCAACACAGATTTCATCGTGTAATAAACTGTCTAAAGAAACAAACATGATGTTGGCACTTAATAATTGGAATGCAATTTTCTAATGAACACAATGTCAGTGAATGAATCAGCGAAGTATAGATTTGGCATCACTGGTAACATATATATATATACAAGAACTCAATATCATAAAGCACTTGATTTCTGCATCTAAAGTGCCTACAACATTTTCTTAATATAAATGGAAACCCTCAAATCATAGACAGGATTTGATGACTCGCTATCAGCTTTGATAGCAATTCAATTTCACATAAATTAACTTCAAAACTGTACTTAAATTAACCAGCTTACTTCTTTTTGCCTTTTCCTTTGAATGGTCTTTTCCCACTTTTACTGCCCTTTCCACTTTTGTTACCCTTTCCACTTCTACCCTTTCCAAACTTTTCTTTTTTACTAGAACTAAGAATCTGCTTTGTTTCTTTTCTTTGCCTTTGTTTCCGTACTTGCTCAACATTCCGAAGTTCACTGCGGACATTGGCATTGGGAATTGATTTTTTATTCTTAAACCTTCCAAAATTTCTGTATTTTCCTCCTCTCGCTAGATTGTCTGCAAAGACAAGCAAAGATCATTAGCGACTTTGATATGCAGGTTACCTGGTCCTATAATTTGAACAAGTTTGCACAGATTCTTATATAGAAGTTCAGAGAATCTTTAATTCATAGAAGAAATCAGAAGCGTGTCAATATTCCAACAGTGACCCTGTTATGCCATCCACATATCCACAAAATAGTTTCTAGTAAAGATATATTTGTATATAAAGACACACTTAAAGCAAAATTTATATCTAGAAGTTTAATGCCTGTTAATCACTCTGAGGAGAATGAATACAACAATTTCTGGTGAACTGTAAAAGTGCGTCATTTTATACACAATTTTAAGTTCATAAAAATAATTGGTAAATGATCGATGGAAGTTTAGCAAGTTTTGAAAATGTCTCTTGATGTGTCGCTCATGTATTTTATTGCAGACCTGTTTGCCTTCAGAATTCCAAGGACTAAGAAATTCAAAGACTGTTACATTAAGACTATATACAGAAATATTTGGGGAATAATTTTTCAAGCATTAAACTTTGCTCTAGGACCCAGGTACATGCAACTGAAAACATGGAATTTTGTTTGGTCTACCCAACTGCATCATTAAAAAGCTAGAGTATGAAATTCTATCTGGTTCACTCAATTACATTATAAATGCCAGGGCACAGAAGTCTTAAGGTACACTACCTAGGGGGGCAAAAACATGGAAAGAAAATTTACCTGTACCACCACCTTCACTGCATTCCACATGAGCATCATCCCCTTTTCCCTGACCAGATATTTGCAAGTGTGAGCGCTCTTTCCACTTTTTGTATAGGCCACCCTTGCCAGGGTCTACTTTTGAACCACTTTCATTTTTTATCTGCAAAAATCGGTCAATTTATCAGTGAATTAGACTTTTCCATATTCTAGGTATAAAAAGCTGCACCGTTTCATGTCATACAAATGCATATTGATTCAGAAATTAGAATCTTTTCTCAGGCCCCAGCTCTGCTTGAGCTAAATGTGAGGAATCGGAGCCCTTTAGGAACAAATAGTTGTACCTCAGATAACAGATGTGCAAAAAATATGGGCATGTAGTTACATAGAACACTTGCTTCTTTCCAAGTTCTGAACATCTTGTTTCAAATTTTAATATGTTTATCCACAACCCAACAGTCTTTGAGATAAACATGAAAAATAAGTCTCTTTACAGATGGATAACAGATTTGCAAATAAGGCATCACGCTTGAAAACTGCATTAACCCTATTTGAGATGAACATCACGTGTTGCAATGACCTTTCCATCCCCTGCAAATTTTGATTACAACATGAATAAACCATAGTTACCAGGAGACGGAGGGATACCAGTACTAGTACAGGGACAGGGATGCCAATTAATTTAGGGTGTATGAGTAAATGAACAAGGAGATGGCTCTATTATGCATAAATGTAGTCACCAGAAATTGTGGGCAAAGGGACAGGTATGCTGTCCAGGTTCCTATAATGAAGTTTCCTAGCAACCATGGAATAAGCTCATGCCTCCAGGCCACGAGGAAAGCAGAAAATAGACATAAATTTAACAAGCATCAGTGTTTTGGACATATAAAGTGGAACAATTGCTATTACACAATGGTATAGGAACTATACTGAAATTGGAGACAATGAAAAACAATTCCAAACTAACCCATTAAATACCTAGATTCCTTGTACCTACTTGTCAGGAAGTATAATTGCAAAAGAAACTAATGAGAAACATTCAATTGTAATGATAACATCTACCATATTTTTGTGATGGAAGAATCAAAGATTGAATATTCATTTTATCCTTGATTTCTCCACAAGTACCTCTACAATACATGAGCATATAACCAAAATGAATTAAATAAGATGATTGGGAGAAAATGCTACGTAAAATGGTCAACAAAATAAAACTATTAACCTTGAACCAATGTTTCATGGGGATGCACACCCCTCCCCACAATCCCAACCTTTATGGGGCAAGGACATGCCTAAAACGTGGGTACTTAGAGAGGATGTCCCCTCACCATCCCACCACCACTAATCAAGACCTAGGGATGTTTCCAGGATGCCTCCTAGTTTTTGGGGACGGCTTGGGGACTCCAAGAAATCCCTATGATGTCCAAGGGACTCCAAGGAGTCTCCCAACGGCTCCAAGGACTTCCAAGCATCCCCCATGGCAAGAAAATAAAAAATCAATATTTTTTTTATAAATCAAAAATTGTTTTCGATTTGCATGCCACAAACGCCAACTCTAATGGTCTATGGGCTCCACCCAAACCCTAAGCATTCACAAAAAACTTATAAATAGGCATCTAACTTCTAAGCCTCATTTCAAATCACTCCTAAGTTTTAGAATTAGTAAAGACTTGGTGTTGCAAAAATAAATGATGAAATTGTGAAAATGGCATTCGCCATGAAAGTTTGTGTGGTTTTGATGGCCTTAATTTGTGCTTGGTGGTGAGGGCCACTGCCTCTCGACTCTGCATTATATCACAAGGAACATGCAAGGGGTGCTACTCTTCGACCCCCGTGAGGGCACTACCCTTCAATCCCTACTAGGGGATTTGGCCCCAAACCTCCACCCACCATTGTTAATGTTCAATGAAATCATTGCCACACTTTTAATGTTTAGTAGTTTAAAATTTACTTAGTATGCCAAAGATTCATTTGTAATTCTTATATTTATTCCGTACACATCTTTTTAAAACTAATTTTTCAAGTACTATATGTGTTTGTGCCACCCCCCGCTGCCTTTGCACCACCATCCCCAAACTTAGGCCCTTGATCCCCCCATTCCCCCACCGCACCACCAAGAAACTTTGTGGAATATAGCCTTGAACCCGTGATAACTCTCAAACAATAATCTAGTAAGCCAAGGTCAAGAGGTAAGCCAAAGCAAATGTCCTAACAATGACCTAGGTTCAAGATCCACTAAACATACTCCACATATAAGAGGCCACCTTAAGGTGGACCATACTAGGTAGATCTTTGTCAAAGGAAGAACCTTAGCTAAAATAGTTCCTAAGCATCATCATGCATCCTCCCAAACAGAGGTGAGGAAATTAAAAATCAACCGTGAGAATAAATATAATCCACACAATAGATCATCCGTGTGTAATGTCCCCGATCCTTACCCAAAACTAAAATACATATTAAGATTAATTAATTAAATATTCAATAAGTCTTTATTCACCTTATATTTATTAAGACTTTTTGAGTTATTTAATTAATTAATTAATCGGACTTATTAAGTCACCAATTAATCTTTAATTTCTGATGGTGCTTTGTAAGTCTTATCGAATTTAAAAATTTATTCAGTTGGGTAACGGAATGGCCTGGGATGAATTAAAAGAAGGTGGCAGATATGGAGAAGGGGATGTCGAAGAATGAAGAAGCTTGACCGTATGGTGATCTGAGAACGGAACCTCTCGGATAATGGAGATTGGCTGGACGGAAACCCAGTCAGGGGTTGTAAATAATCTCTTATTGTTGGTGTTTGGTGTTACGAATAGATGTTGGCGTTTGTAAAGGAATCATCACGGGATTACAATTTATGAATACATGTCACAGTTTGATTTCCGGCAATGAGTGAAGGGATACGACAGAGGAACCTCGTAATCGGGGAACAAATGACGCCTGAAGGATGCAGCTATTGATGTCTTCATATTAACTAGAGTCGCGCGATTATATCATGGAGTGTATTCAATGGTGCTCAACGTCCGATGAAACAAACAATCACGGCAACAATGTCTCAGGCAATCTTTAAAACCCGATACCGGGCTTTCATCGGCAACAGCAACAGAGTCTCTGTTAATTATTAAACCCGATATCGGGCTTTCATCGGCACCAATATTCCTCAGACGGGTATGTCTCATTTATCAAAGACTGAATGTTTAAGTATTCACACTTGTCGTGTATTGTTCGCAAAGTTATTGCCGCAACATGTGTTTGAATAATAATTCCTGTTAAATATCGGATTCAGTCTGGAATGTTAGAAATTGTCGGTTAATGTTATAATACATCTGTATGCATTAAAGTATTCAATTTATTCTGTAACTGCATCCTCCGAGTATTAGAAACAATCATTTATGCGGCTCCATCTGAAATCGTGGCTCTAAATATTCTGTGAACTGCACAACATAGTATTGTTTTGTTGGACTATCAGTATACCAGCAAATCATTTTGGGACAAAGACTACAGCTTCTCACTATAACATCAAATAAGTCCAAGTGCACATCAGTTCCTTTTACTATTTGTGAAAAGGATCATTACAGTGGTATCAGAGCCACAAATTCTGCCAGCCTGAGGGTTCATGAACACTAGTGATAGGGCTTGAAGATATTTCGAAAGAGAACAGAGGCGGAGGCAATTTCAGGTAGCCGATCCCTATCCAGAAGAAGACACTTTTTCTGCAATGCTTGCAGCCCGACAATTCCCTGGTGACCCACCAGAAATTGAAGCAATGGGTGATTCAGATCGTGAGGGTTCACATAACAGAGGAAACAGGAGTGGTAATGAGAGTGTTCAGAATATTCTGAACGATTTAGCTCGTGGCCAGCAGCAAATGATGCAACAGTTTATGCAGTCCCAACAATAGTTGATAGATGCTATCGGTCGGATGTCTCAGGATATGAACACACTGAGAGTGGGTCAGAATACAGGGGATGGCAGCAATATTGGAAACCACAAACCTAGGGGAACTAATTCAGGAGGATCTAGTAGGCCCTTTCAGCCCACATTTATCCCAAGGAATGAGGAAGAAGAGGTACAACCAGAAGTGGAGCAGCCTTTGGTTAATGAGGTGACAAGTTTACAATGAATATCACACTCTTCCGCATGCTATCAGGCAGGAGATTACATTGAATCAATATATGAATCAACGTAGGGATAGAAGGAGAACACAACAGGAATACAGACCTCAAGGACCCCATAGAGATTACCAGCATGCTTTAGGTAAACTTACATTGCCTAATTTTGATGGAAGCGGGAAAACTACAGCCCGTTCTTGGATCCACAAGCTGGACACTTTCTTGAATTTAAAACCAATGTGGGAACCAGAAGCAATTAAATTTGCAACCTTACATTTGGAAGGAGCAGCATATGACTAGTGGCATCATGGATTGGTGACGCAGAATCATGCTTTAATCCAATCTTACGAGGAGTTTAGCAGCAAATTAATTGCTCGATTTGACAGGAAAGATGAAGAGGCTTATTTCAGGGAGTTGGCTTTGATCAAACAGCGTGGTGATGTTGATAGCTACGTCAATGATTTTCAGCAGGTGGCAGTTATGGTTCCAGATATATCAGAAAGACGGGTGGTAGTATTATTTACAGAGGGACTACATTACAGTTTGAGAGGGTTGGTGAAGGCTTTCAAGCCAAGGACCTTGCAGGATGCTATTCAGATGGCTTTGGATCTTGAGACTTCTCATTCCAGTTCACAGCCGTCGAAGAAGACTTACAAGAATAACAAGCCATCCACTAAAACTTTCAATCAGTCCAAACCAAATCCTCCTAAGCTTGATTTTGAAAGCAGGAATGAATTACGCAGGAAGCAACTATGCTTCACTTGCAAGGAGCCATGGGACCGTAATCACCGATGCCTAGGAAAAGGCAAGGTACATTATATAGAAGTCACTTCTGATGTGGAAACAATTGCAGACAGTTCGGAAAGTGAACACGAGCAGCAAGAACATGACAATCCCAAGGAAGAGGAGACTCAAGGTGGTTTTGCTACCTTATCTGGTGTGCCTAAGTATCATCCATTTCGAGTAAGAGGAGTTATTAATGGACAGCGGGTAACTTGCCTGGTTGACAGCAAAGCTACACATAATTTCATTAACGAGGGGTATGTAGCGAAAAGGAGATTACAAGTGGAGGATTTTGTTGGTTTCAATGTCACGGTGGCAGATGGATTTAAAATGAATTGCACTACCAAAGTTCCTCAATTGAGCATTCAGATGGGAAATTATATCATCACGGATGATTTCTATGTAGTTGGAATTGGGGACATTGATATAGTGTTGGGAGTTCAATGGTTGAGCTCTCTGGGACGATACAGTCAGGATTTTCAGAAGATGGAGTTAGAATTTACATCAGAAGGTAAGAATGTGGTGTTGAGAGCATTATCGGTTAGAATTTACATCAGAAGGTAAGAATGTGGTGTTGAGAGCATTATCGGATGGAGCTCCTAAGATAGTTTCAGCCAAGCGTATGGAAGCTTTATTCAAACATGGTGAGGTTGCATGGGCAGCCCAATGCTTTATATCTTCTAACTCAGCCACCGGGAAAGATAGAGTTTATCCAGTAGATGTGCAAACCATTTTAGACAAGCATAGTTTGGTGTTTGGAGATCTTCCGCCTGGCAGACCACCGGATCGTGGTTTCAAGCATGTGATAGAATTGGAAGAGGGTGCCAAGCCCGTGATTACCACACCATATCAGCACCCAAAGCGCTTTAAAGATGAAATTGAGAAAAAGATCAAAGAATTGCTTGATATGGGGCACATTAGGCCCAGCTCTAGTCCATTTGCTTCATCAGTGGTGCTTGTGAAGAAAAAAGATGGCACAATGCGCATGTGTATCGATTATCGTGCGCTGAACAAAAAAACAATTAAGAACAGATATCCCATACCGAGAATAGATGAGTTGTTGGATGAATTGCATGGAGCAGTTTATTTTTCTAAGATTGATTTACGTTCGGGATATCATCAGATTCGGGTCCGTGATGAGGATATACATAAGACTGGTTTAGATGCCATTACAGACACTATGAATTCTTAGTAATGCCTTTCGGTTTGACAAATGCACCTGCAACCTTCCAGTCTTGCATGAATCATGTTTTCAGGAAGCAGTTGCGGAAGTCAGTATTGGTCTTTTTTGATGATATCTTAATCTACAGTAAGACTTGGGAGGAGCACCTTCAGCATTTAGATGAGATCCTAGGCATTATGGAGACCCAGTCATTGTTTGCAAAGGCGTCTAAATGCGAATTTGGGATGACAGAAATATTATATTTGGGGCATGTCATTGGCGCCGGCGGTGTGAAGGTTCATCAGGAGAAGATACAGGCAATATTGGATTGGCCACCTCCGAAGAATATTTCGGATCTGCGTGGTTTCCTTGGTTTATGTAGTTATTACAGGAGGTTTGTTAAAGGGTTTTCTCAATTAGCTGCATCTCTTACAGATCTCACAAAAAAAGGGGCTTTCAAATGGTCAGATAAAGCACAAATTACTTTTGATCAGCTTAAGCAAGTGATGAGCTCATGTCCGGTTTTGGCTCTTCCGGATTTCTCTCAACCGTTTGTATTGGAGTGTGACGCATCAGGTGAGGGAATTGGTGCGGTACTCATGCAAAACAGGCATCCTATAGCATTTGAGAGTCGGAAATTGAGAGACGTGGAGCGGCTTTACTCTACGTATGACAAGAAAATGCTCGCTATTATGCACGCTTTGACAAAGTTCAGACAATATCTCGTTGGTGGGAGATTCGTGGTTAAAATGGACCATAATAGTCTGAAGTACTTCATTTAGCAGAAAGAATTGAATGAGCGTCAGCAGAAGTGGGTAAGCAAAATTCAAGCTTACGATTTCGATATTGAATATGTTAAGGGCAAAAAGAATGTGGTAGTTGACGCTTTATCTAGAAAACCAACACTCTGCTCTTTGTCAGAGATTTCAGCTGATTGGAAATCTCAATTGTTGGTTGAATATTCCAAGAATACCTTTGCGTGTGACATCATGGATGGGAATTTACAGGATGACAGATATCAGGTGATTGATGATTTGATTTTATACAAGAGCAGGATATTTTTGGTGCCAGAATCTAAAATGAAGAGTAAGATCTTGCAGGCTATACATGACACCCCTTTGGCAGGACATCCAGGATTCTTCAAAACATATAGAAGGGTTCGGGAGAGATTCTCTTGGAAGGGTCTCAAAGGTGATGTTTTGCAGTATGTTAGGGAGTGTTTGACTTGTCAGCAGAACAAGTCTGAGCATACATTGCCAACAGGTTTATTGCAGCCTTTACCCATTCCTGATCAGAAATGGGAAAGCATTTCAATGGATTTCATCACAGGTTTACCGCGAGTTCAGAACAGAGATTGCATTTACATTGTCGTTGACAGGTTAACAAAATATGCACATTTCTTTGCTATTTCCGCTGAGTTTAAGGCACCACAGGTAGCGGAGTTATTCTTTAGAGAGATATTCCGGTTACATGGACTTCCAAGGAATATTGTTAGTGACCGGGACAGCAGATTCCTCAGCATATTTTGGCAGGAATTGTTCAGGTTGGCAGGAACTGAACTTTCTCCTAGTACAAGTTACCATCCTCAATCCAACGGGCAAACTGAAATCGTCAACAAGTGGATTGAAGGATACTTGCACACTTATGTATCAGGTCAACAGAAAGCATGGGTTCGTTGGCTACATTTGGGCGAACATTGTTACAACACAACATACCATATGTCAATTGGTATGTCCCCTTTTAAGGCTCTATATGGATATGAAGCCTTGTCTTTTATAGATCTAGCATTCGATGATAGCAGAGCACCCAAGGCAAAGGAATGGATGCAGGATAGCCAAGACATTCTTAGGGCACTCAAGGAAAATCTTCTTCGAGCTCAGAATCAGCAAAAGCTTTACGCTGACAAGCACAGGATTGAGAGGGTATTTGAGGTTGGTGACATGGTATTCTTACGACTTCAACCATACAAGCATTCTACGTTGAAACGGAGTGGTACGGAGAAACTCAAACCACGGTTCTATGGACCATATCAGATCAAAAGGAGGGTAGGCGAAGTCGCGTATGAGTTGGAGCTGCCTGAAGGAAGCAAAATCCACAATGTGTTTCATGTCTCATGCCTTAAAAAGGCTGTTGGTCAACATACTACTCCTTCGCTTGAGCTTCCACCACTAGATGAGGAAGGAAAGTTGGTTTTAGTGCCTGACTCTATTCTAGATGTGCGTGAACGCAAATTGCGAAGCAGAACAATCAAAGAATTTTTAGTCAGATGGAGGGATCTACCGGTTGAGGACGCTACATGGGAAGGCGAACAGATATTGCAACATCCGGGCTTGCAATTGCTTGAGGTCAAGCAATGTCGAGCAGGGGGGACTATAATGTCCCCGATCCTTACCCAAAACTAAAATACATATTAAGATTAATTAATTAAATATTCAATAAGTCTTTATTCACCTTATATTTATTAAGACTTTTTGAGTTATTTAATTAATTAATTAATCGGACTTATTAAGTCACCAATTAATCTTTAATTTCTGATGGTGCTTTGTAAGTCTTATCGAATTTAAAAATTTATTCAGTTGGGTAACGGAATGGCCTGGGATGAATTAAAAGAAGGTGGCAGATATGGAGAAGGGGATGTCGAAGAATGAAGAAGCTTGACCGTATGGTGATCTGAGAACGGAACCTCTCGGATAATGGAGATTGGCTGGACGGAAACCCAGTCAGGGGTTGTAAATAATCTCTTATTGTTGGTGTTTGGTGTTACGAATAGATGTTGGCGTTTGTAAAGGAATCATCACGGGATTACAATTTATGAATACATGTCACAGTTTGATTTCCGGCAATGAGTGAAGGGATACGACAGAGGAACCTCGTAATCGGGGAACAAATGACGCCTGAAGGATGCAGCTATTGATGTCTTCATATTAACTAGAGTCGCGCGATTATATCATGGAGTGTATTCAATGGTGCTCAACGTCCGATGAAACAAACAATCACGGCAACAATGTCTCAGGCAATCTTTAAAACCCGATACCGGGCTTTCATCGGCAACAGCAACAGAGTCTCTGTTAATTATTAAACCCGATATCGGGCTTTCATCGGCACCAATATTCCTCAGACGGGTATGTCTCATTTATCAAAGACTGAATGTTTAAGTATTCACACTTGTCGTGTATTGTTCGCAAAGTTATTGCCGCAACATGTGTTTGAATAATAATTCCTGTTAAATATCGGATTCAGTCTGGAATGTTAGAAATTGTCGGTTAATGTTATAATACATCTGTATGCATTAAAGTATTCAATTTATTCTGTAACTGCATCCTCCGAGTATTAGAAACAATCATTTATGCGGCTCCATCTGAAATCGTGGCTCTAAATATTCTGTGAACTGCACAACATAGTATTGTTTTGTTGGACTATCAGTATACCAGCAAATCATTTTGGGACAAAGACTACAGCTTCTCACTATAACATCAAATAAGTCCAAGTGCACATCAGTTCCTTTTACTATTTGTGAAAAGGATCATTACACCGCTAGCAATAAAAGACCAAAAACAGAGAAAGGCGTATACTTAAAAAATCAATAGCACAAACCTTTCCCGAAGCTGTTACTCTCTCTCCATTGTTTAATTTGATATACTTCTTACTACGCTGCATCCAAAATAATTCCAAAAACCACCTTGTTACAACACAAATGGTAAGAATGATATAATATAACTTGCCTGTCATAATCACACCAGCAAAAACAATGTACAGAATATGCCAAAGACAATTGAAAAAATCAAATCAACTGTTCTGTTTAAAAACGATTAGTAATAAAACAAAATCCTATACCTTGTCCCAGTGATATAATGATTTCTGTTTTTTTAAACCAGCACTGTCATCTGCAACAAGATCAAGAACTGCTACATCCATACTGCACCCAACAAAAAAATTATGAATCATCTGAAGAAAATTATTCCAAAAAAAGCTACATAGAGAAACTATAAATATAAACTGCTGAGAACATTGCTTCAGCAATGCATCACACAACTAAGTACCTGCATTTGTATTTGGGAGTAAAGATTTCAGTGCATCCAGTATCCAAAAAGTTCATTATTCAACGGAATATTCTATAGCAAGGCCACAGGATATTATTCAATCTTACTCTTGTTTGTTCCAACTAAGACACCTAAAGTATATTACACTGATATTGTCCAAAGAATGGAATGCATAAAGGGATAACAGTGACTGAAAGATTGCAAACGGAAACAAAACAATTTCAGGAATTAACGACTCTAGAAAGCAAGAACACTTTACAACAAGAATTTCAAGACTAAATTTACGTACTTCAGAAAAAATGAGCAGTATATGTGAAAGGATATTTTAGTACCAAAAGGTTACTATGTGAGATTGCAGATCCCTTTCCCTGTTCTGATTCTGAAGATTCAATTGGCTACAACTTTTCTAAAATTGAATTTGATGCCTTGGTTTAAAGATTTTTGATATGCATGGTTCATGTTAAGAGATTTATTAAGAAAGATCTTGGGTAAATTTGATGGTTGAACTCTATCCTGAAATTGTTATTAAATTTTCAGTAGAGAAAAAAGAAGCCAACTCATTGACAATAATTAAAAAGGAAGATTTTTTCATTCAACAATAAATTCAAAACTTATAAGAACTTTGACCTAGGATAATGCCCTTGATTCCCCTCCTAAACTCATAACAGAAGAAATTAATAAAAAACAAGCAGTCTACCTTAGGTACATCATAAACTAAGAATAGCTTTATTCCCTTCAAATTCCAAGGGAACAAGACATGGAAGGGACTGAATATAACTAAGGACCATAAAATTAATTGATAAATAAAGAAAAGTTAGCTATTGTTGTGTCACATGTAGCAAATCAAAATGTGTTGTACAGTGTCTCTCACATGAAATAGAAATTAGTGTGCTGCTGTGCAAACATCAAAAATCATCACCTTCAAAATAGTGAAAAGCATGCTATTAACATAATACTTGGTTTCCAACATTAAAATGTCTGAACATAGACCTGTAAAAACCCAATTAAACCCATAACCATTTGACTAACGTCCTTTTTCAGTTTCCTTGCAACTTATAGTATCCATGAGAGTAAAAACCAGTGGCTATACGTGAACTTTATAAAAGTCCTATTTTAGTTGCCAGTCACTTTTCAATCTTTATAATTAGCTAGGTCTAATTTTCTATGCTTGGAGTAGCCATGAAATCAGTTTAGCATTTCCACATTATATTTGTCATTTTATGCAAATAAGCTTGCACAAGTCAAGATTCACATTTACCATATCATCAGCCTTCTCTAATTACATTTTTAAAATTAAGATCATAATATGTTGGACTATTGCAGCACATTTTAGTTTCCATCAAAGTAATCTTTAATTATCTGATTCCACTCATATTGTTCCTTAGAATAGTATCCATGGAAACATCAGGCAAGTTTATCAAATATTGACATTCTCTTAGGTACGTATTTATCCTTTCTATATATGAAGTTTCAGTGTACACAATATTAACTGCCTCATAAATGGGTATGCATATGCCAAAGGAAGAAAAGAAAGAAATGAGTAGGTTAATGAGACTTCAAGGTACAAGTTAGAATAGTAGAGTACAATCACTGTAAATGAAAATATATAGAAAAAAATAATTTCATAATGATCCGATGCATTCTTTGCATAGAATCCAAGGAAATAGCAAGCAAATTTATTGAATGTTGTCCTTTTCTTTCAAACTTGGTCTCTGTCCTTTCTAATTTAATCAAGAATTAACAACTTTCCCCATATCTAAAGTTTCAATGAACAAAGTATTAATATCTTCCATTTCTTCCTATACGCATATGTTGAAGGATGAAAACCAAGAAAAAGTTATATTAATGTTCAAACATGACCAAAGGTCAATGGGTCTTGACAGTACAAGTTAGAATAGAAAAGTACAATGACTATAAATATGTATGTGCATAAAGAAAGAAATCCATTATAGCTATGTTCATATTAATAATAAACAGGTACAGTGGCACAAATAATATTCAAGGAATGAATACATATGCACGTAAATAATGGGTATATAACTTAGGTCCACAATCAGTAACTCTAGCAACTTGCACAAATCATGACACAGATGCTAAACAGAGATAAATCGAAGCATTTTTAAGATAACTTTCACACACACAAATCTTACAAAAGTATCCTTGTGTCTATATTATACAACTATACTGTTAGGAAATTCAAACAAGTGCTAATTCCTACATAACCTTTCAAAGAGAAACTACACTAATAAGCATGCACAATCCAAAATGCAAAAGCATAACAAAGCATACACAAAAGATGACACCAAATATACCTTGGCAAAACCCTTTCCAAAAAAACCTAGGCTCCAAAGCACCACAAGGTTTTTCCTAAAGAGAAAAAGGGTTGTTCCTAGTAAAATTGGCGGCCTATATTTTTAAGAGAATCACAAGATTTTTCTGAAGTGATTATTTTACAAGTTTGTTCCTTTCAAAGTTGTGATGGGATTTACCAGAAATCACGTGAGGATTCTAAATGAAATTGTGTCATTTTTCACCTTAAAATCACATCCAATTTTTTGGTCAAAATCACACATGGGTTTTACCTAAGTTATCGGTTCAAGTATGGGTGCAATACAAGTACCAAAACTCAGTACCGCAGACGGAAAAACAAAACATAAAATAAAGAAATCCTTGGGTACGAGTACAGGAATATATATATATATATATATATATATATATATATATAATTATTCAAATCACATATATTTATGGTATGAGGCTGCATCTTGGAGGCTGAACTTAGAATTACTTGAGAAGGGTATTTCTGCATATGGCCATACCCAGGGATGAACCTGCACAGTACCAGGACCAATACTGGACCCACATGATGCAGCGCAGGGAGGCCTTTGACAAGTCAACACAAATCAAGTTCTCACAACCAGCTTTTAAAACCCCAAAAACCAATCAATGGTGACTCTTCACAAACCTTCACTATTTGTCTTGTAGGTCTGCAGACCTATTCTCCTGGACTTAGCTCACAAGTTCTTCCTTCAACCCACAAACCACTTATGTTTTCAGGCACCCATTAAGGTCTACAAAAACATATCACAAAGGCTCACACAACTCCTTTCAAACAAAATCCTCAAACATTTGTTTCTACGCTGTCCTAGACCTTCAATTAGGTCACTTTTACAAAGGAAACCCCCTTTAAAGATACTACTGACCCAAATTCTTTTGAACAGTCATGTACCAGGTTACAAAACAACAGAATCCACCATTCCCATGAAGAGAAACACTTACTAAGGCACTCTAGTACCATAGACCTAATTCACACCTCGCCCATTGCAAATGTAACCTTCATAATTTGCTTTTTAGGGTTTTGTTGTTGTGTCTTTGGTTTTCGCCCGTCTCTTGGGGATTCGAAATCAATTTTGAATGGTCACCCGAAGTCAAGCAAAATGAGTTTTTAGCCCGATCATCGCGTGCAAACGCCGCCATCATGTTAGAAGGCCTCGAGACCTAAGATCACTATCATTTCAAATTAATCTTCACACCTCCCAGCTTTTAGGGTTTTACTACATGGCCCCCTATTTTAGAAATCTACTTTTTGGCACTTTTGGGCAATTGATCCCTGGCTTTTGTGGTCTATTTTAGAAAGTTATTTTGGAAAATTTCTATTTTAGAAAGCTTCGTAATTTGGAAAGGTCTCGAAGTCAAAATCCACTCAAAAAAGTTCAAAAAGACCAACTAACTCAAAAATGGATTTGAAAATTTTTGAATTCATGGTGAAATTCTGGAAAATCACAGAAAAAATTAAAAAATCTGGAAAAATCGTTCATAAATCACAGAAAAATGGTGGGAAATCTGAGAAATTCACATAAAAATCTGAAAAATCCATGAAAAAATCTGAACAATCATGGCAAATTGATGACTGAAAATCATGGTGAAGGCATGAAAGAGAACTGAGATGAGTAAAATTAATGTCAGAAAGCTTCAGCCAGACAATGAAAATGGCTTGACTATGAGCAAACTCCGCCCAGCAGCATAGGAAAATGGCAACAAAATGGATGAAGTCCGCCCTTAGCAAGAGATGCAATGGCATGAAATTTGATGAAGTCCACCTTGTATGGCAAGATGAAAGCTGAAGTCCGCCTTGGGCAAGATGAGAAGATGGCAAGGAGATGCTTGAAGTCCGCCCCTGGACATAAAGTTGAATGGCAAGCCATAGAACCAAGTCCACCTCCAATGGCTAGCCATAAGACCAAGTCCGCCTTGAATGGCAAAGGAAAGAACCAAGTCCGCCCCAAGCCAAAAGGTTTAAGTGGCATGAAATTTAGTGAAGTCCGCTTTAAAGTGGCTAAGAAATAGACAAAGTCCGCCCTCCAATGGCTAGCCATAAGACAAAGTCCGCCTTGAATGGCAAAGAGATGAAGAAAGTCCGCCCCTATCCAAATGTGAAGTGGCAATAAAACAAACCAAGTCCGCCTTGAGCATAAGACAATGGCTTGAGAAGTGATGAAGTCCGCCCAAAAGGTGGCAAAGAGACAAAGGAAGTCCGCCATGTCTAGAGAAGTGTGAAAATTAAAATTTTTGCCTAAGTATGGGCTTTGAGAAATTTAAAATATATGCTTGGCACTTTGAAAATTCACCATGCTTGAAAAGAAAGAAATTTCGCCTAAGTCCAAACATTATAATGTCTAAAGAAAATCATGCCAGATGATTTTGGACGAAAGGATTTATGGCCAAATAATTTTGGACGAAAGGATTTATGGCAAAATAATTTTGGAGGATAAAAGTTATGGCAAAGTAAATTGGAAGAAAAGAAAATTCGCCTAAGGCAAATGAAAAATTTCGAAAATCAAAATTGCCTTAGACAAAAAAATAATTTGCCATAAAACGAACGGGTTGGAAATAACACATAAAATAATTATTTTAATTATTTTAATTATTTATTTTTCAACAACCCCAAAGAGATAAGTTTCAAAAAATCGAAATTGGAAAAAAAACAAAAGAGCTTTATTGAACTAGCGTTGAATTTGGAAACTTTCCCAGATACTATCGTTGAGGATAAAACTTGCCACTCAGAAGCAAAGTAAAAGACAAGTTAAAGCTCGATTTAAAGGAAACATTTGAAATTTGCTAATTGGATTGATTTTCTCACCTCTATAATTGATTTCACTTCTCATTTTTACAATCATTCGATTTTTTGAAAGAAAAGTGTGAGAAGAAATTTGTCTAAGGCAAGAGAAGTGAGAAAAGTCTGAAGCGAAGTGAAAGAAACAAATTTTTACCAGCTTGCATTGTGATCGAGATCATTTCTTTTGTCCAGAAGAGCTAGGCAGATTTACTTTGTCCACTTCATTTTGGCATAAAACTTCATCATTTATTTTCTTTCCAGCTTGATTTGTTCACGAAGTCTAGTTTGACAACTAGCTGGAATATATTGCAAAGTGATTTAAATTTCGAATTCTAAATATTTTCTTTGCCTTTTCCTTGCAGATTTATTTTCGAGACGGTAAAGATGAAGTTTGCCAGCAAGGGTGTGCAGCTGCAGTCAAAGATCAAGTCCAAGTGGGAGCATATTGTGGACACCAATCTTGGCCACGTTGACCTCGATGACTTCAGGAAAAGAATGTACGGAAGCGATGGACGTCTGCCTACGCCAATTGCGAGAAGAATGATGCGCAATGGAATTGTTCACGCAGCTGGATTTCCACCAGCAAAAGAGTGTCCGGAACTTATGGTGGAATGCGCATTGCACTATAATGCACGAGAAAGGCAAATAGAAGCTCCTGATGGAAGAGTTCTCGCATACTTGTCCGAGCCAGCCATTCAGGAAATTTTCGGGATTCCAGTTTACAATAGAACGTCCTACCACACTAAGGAGGATGCACTTAAGCTCTACCAGAACCAGCAAGACCTTTGTGCATCCAACATAAACAAGACTTGGTTGCTAAAGCCCAAACCTACTGCAGGGAAGATGTCGAAGAAGTTAGTCAGAACACATTTCAAAGAAGAATATGGCGACATAGTCTTGCTGCTAAACAGAATAGTAGGCAATCCTCATGGCGCGCCTTTCGAAAACTTGATGTATTATTTCATTGATGAAATAATTACCGAAGGCAAGATGTTTAACTGGTCCAGAATGATCAGTGATAGCCTCCATGAGCAGTTGGTGAACCTGGAGGAAACCAAGACCTTTCACATGAGCTCGTACGTCATATATTCGCTTGCGAGGTATTACAAGTATTTTGGCTTGGTTTGCAAAGGTGTGGTTGGCAATGGCGAAGGACAGCTCAAGGCATATGATTGTTATCCGCAATTGCAACTAAAAGAGAAGTCACATTTCCGACGAGCTCATGACGCCTTTCTGATGTACATCACTCAGCTTCTTCAAGGCGGAACACATCAGAGACTCACCCGTGAAGCCAAGAGTTTGATTGGTAGATATGGATCGTGGTTCATCCAATATCCCAAGTTCACTTACATCAGGATCCAAGGATTCTCAGGAAATCCTTATAGACTGCCCATCTATCCAACCAACAAAATGGTTTTGCTGGAAGTGCTGAGGCAATTGGAGGCGTATCAAAACATTCAAAGGCCAAAACAGAAGGCAGCTGTCACCTTTCCTTTTTTCATTGGCAATATGGAGGAATCGTGTCCAACAGCGCAAGCAGCGGAGAGTGCTCGACTAGAGATCCAGAAATATCCGTTCATATCATATAAGTCCAGGAATAACTTTGATCCACTCCATCACATCAAGACTGTGGACGAAGAGAAGTACAAGCACTGGGTAGACTTAGAAGACTTCTGGGCTAATGCTGCTGACGAATATGACGTGAGAAAGAGATTGTGGTCAAGATTGCCACTAAGTATGATAAGGGCAACGGAGATTTTCAAAGTACCTGATCAACTACAGGATGACGGAAGGTATGTGCAGCCAGGCTTCGATGAGAACCAGCCACTCCCCCCTATGAGGTGGTCTGAGCCTGAGATGGGTGACCTAGCAACATTCATGCGACCTGTTTTCAAGTATTCTCAATGGTGGATAGATCGGCAGGTAGAAACTCTAAGGCAGAGAAATGTGCAATTCACGTACGAATTGATGGGCGATACAGAGTCCTGTTCTTCAAATGCCGGTGCATCTCATGGAGATGGGCCAACAGATGCCGCCAACTTGGGAAAGAGGAAAGAAATTGGTAAATCTGCAAAACAGGACAAGGATAAAATGATAGATGAAGGGCCTTCTCGGAAGAAGCGCAAATCTAGACCTCTTCAGTCGACCACTTCCAGAAATATAGAAGAAATACTCGCCATGGATAAAGAGTCTTTGGAGAATGTCAGGATTCCTTCCCCAGTCGGAAATGTAGAGCCAATACAACTAGAGGACGATGCTCAGCCTTCTCCTACAAGGACCGAGATCCTAGAATCAGACAATGATGTAGATATTATAGATGGAGAATTCGAGGAAGGAATGATTTCCGCCCTCAAAGGAATCCAAGAGGATCCATCCGTGCAGGAAATTACAAATATCCAAGAACTTCATGATATACCAGAGATTCAGGAAGAACAAGAAATGCGGGATATTCAAGAAGTCCAAGGTCAGCAGGAGGACGGAATTGAGCAGCCAACCATCCCAGATTGGCTAAAAGAAAGATTAAAAAGAAAGGCGCTAGCAGAGGTTCCTGAAGAAGATGATGCCACAGATCTCTTGGCAAGGCTTGAGCAAACTGCCATGAGGAAGAAGGCCAAGAAATTTTCCACCATCCAAAGAGATGAAGTTGGCAACCGCACAGTACAAGTTGCAGTACCTACAGCCGATAAGTTCCAAGATGAGATTGCCTCGGATGAATATGCCATCACGACCATTGACATGGGTCCAACAACGAAAGGGCAAGAAATCGAGGACTTAGACAATTTCGTTGCCACCATCAAGTCCAGGCTAGAAAGAGAAGTGGCCAAGAAAAAGGAATATAAAAAAGAGATTGAGCGCCTAAAAAATTACATCCAGCACTTGACCAAGCCACTAAATGAAGGTGATCAAGCAGCGCTTCTACCTCCAAACCCTTCACTAGAACCAATCCGAAATTTTGAAGAAGAGTTGACTACAGCAAGAGAGGCTAAGGATTGGATGGATGGAAGGAAAGAAGAGGCAATGGCATTTGCAGAAAAGCTGGCGTGTGTGTATGAGCAGGCTTCCTTTTTGCTATCACAGGTTGCAGACTTAGCAGAATCTTGGGGTGGCCTCGAAGATATTCAGAATAGGATTATCCCATGTATTCGAGAATTAAAAGGCATCTCGAAGCAAAGGTTGATTGATGACGGGATCATTGAGGTTGGAGCTGCATATGATTTCAGTGGGTGGTATTATGCTCTGATTTCTCGAAGAGGAGTCCTAGAAAAGGTAAAACAGGATAGCGCCAAAGTTGAAGAACAGACAAAAGAGATTCGGAGTAAAGTTTACCAGATGGCTGCAGACATGCTCGACAAAGATGTTGTCCGGAAGAAACATTTGCGGCCAAAGAATTTAAAAGAACAAGTGCAGAAAATTTTCTCCACCATCTCTGGGCCACTCATGAAAGAAAACTTCACCAGGGTATTCAACTTCATGACTGTCAGAAATACTTTCTTGCTATAGGAACCAGAATGGGCGACCACTTTTGCAGGATGTGCTGAGAGCTTGGACTTGCAGGAATACAACGTCAATGCGCTGCCGGACATTGCCATGGAGGAGGTCAGCTCGATTGTGTCCAGATTCACCGAATGCAATGCCGCACAAGTGGATAAGGATGCAACTCCAGATGACTGAGGTTCTCTCCAGTTAACTGGTTGATGTTTTGGAAACCCTAATTAGGGTTTAGTCATGTTAAATCTGGGCCATTGATCTCATTTCAATCTTGGCCATTCATTGTAATTCAGAAGTGCTATATAAACCCCCCCCCCTCGCTCTCTTTCAATTCATTAGAGAGAATTAGAAGAATTAGAATTCATTAGAAGGCATTAAGAGATTATAGAAGTTAGAGAATTAGATTGTAGAAAATAAGAGAGAGTTTTATGAGATTGTTGTGAAAACACTATTTTGATAATAAAGTTCAAATGCATGAGGTGCCTTGAATTCTTGATTGTCAAATGGTTGCATGGTCGCATATTTTCTTTCTCATTTAGTAAATTTGAATTAGAATGTATGTTAGAAGAATGACAGATTGATAGCGGAGACTAGTGAAACCCAGCTCATACTTTCTTTGAGTGGATGTTTTTCACTCAATGTGTAAAGTTAGACTGAGCTTTATCGTGGATGTTTAACTTCTGTTTGGATAATTATTGTTCAATTTGATGGTAGTTATTCATTACATGAAAATCATAAGCACATTCCCAGAAGATTGCACTTGCTCTGTGTAGTCGTCGTCTAACGTAGCGAAGCAGAGTATTGTTTATTTGGTTTCATTTAATCTTCGTCGTCTCTTGATTTCTTAGGAATAGCATAGGATCTCTAAAACCCTTAATCTTTTTCACCTTTTTTTATAAAATCAGAAAATTCAAAATGATACTATATTCATGTCTCTGCTTTCCCGAGTAACTCCCCAAAAGTAAATCCCAATTGTGCCCCCAGCAAATCACATCAAAACCACAGAGCTCATCTGCATTCATCTTAAACATTGGAATTACCATATGATCTTACTTGCAATCTTGGCATATAAGGTAGTTTTTCAAGAGGGGATAGAGCGTCTTTGACACTTTATTCTAGTAAATGTTTGTTGTGTCATAAAACACACATCAACAGTACCTAACCCTCATTTTACACTAATTTCACAACGGTTTATTGGAAAACCATGTTCCAGTCTTCTTCCCCTCCAACCAAGGCCTCTAACACCTTGGATTATGCCTGCACAAACAAAATACCTTCAAAAACTGCTGCCCCCAAGTTTTACTGCTTTTCCCAACCTGAAACCACCAAATTTCTCTCAAATTACACACATTTCACCACTAGGGCATCATGCCCAACCTCACAAATGATCACCCCTGCTCCAAAACTCAACTCCTACACATATTTCTATCCTAATAGACTCATTCCACCGAGCCACAGAGTACACAATAGGTGGAATGAGTTATGAATCCATTTTACACCCTCAAAACCCTTGAAAATGAAGTTTCAGACCCACCTACAGAAATTAAGCAATAAAATCCTTATTTCTTTATGAAATCAAACCCCACAAAGATCAAAAGGCTCTTAGTTCATGTATGAAACCAATTCAAAACACTTTCAAGCAACTTCTCACAGTACGGATCTGTACAAGGCCCTGCAACAGCAATATTCAATAAGAAATACAGAATTTTAATAGAAAAAGAGGGATTTTATTGATCAGTTCTTTCCCACACCTCCAACAACCAACAACCATCGAATCCCAACATATATATACCACAACCAACCTATGACAATGCCTATAACTGCCTTTTGAATGCCAAGACCGTTGGCCTTCCATAATTTTACAATTTTTGCATTTTTTGCTTGACAACTTTTGTCAATTTTGCAATTTTTACATTTTTTTGACCCAATGACACAAATGACTCTACAAACATTAGGAATGGCCTTACCATGGCCTTATTACATCAAGATGACCCTCAAAATGCTAAAACCCACTTACCCTAGGCCCTATTTGCATAATTCCAACTTGGTGCTCCTGCACCACCACATGCGTACCCGGGTCAAATATGAAGGACCCGGTAACTTAGGTTTTTAATTCTTAAAATCACATGTTTTCCAAAGGAAATCACACCATTTGCCAGCAAAAATCACGATCATTTTTCGTTGAAAATTGTGGCAATTTTTTAGAGGAAAAATCATGTTAGGGTTTTATGAGTTCGCGTGCCATTTTTCTGGTGTATAAAATTCGACAGTCAAGGTTATAAGTCACTATTTTTCAATCCAAAAAAATTGTGGCATGTTAAAAATCGCAACATAATAAAAAATCAAGTTGGAGGTCAACGGCTAGGGTTTTTGACACGCAAGCAGGCAAAACTAATTCCATGCCCTTGGTTTCTACTCAAAACCAGCAGCTAGGGTTTATGCCAATGTTCAAACAGGGCACAAATTTCAAGGTAATTTTTTTGGGAGTATTTGTTAGGTTTTGAAAATTTTCAGATTCATTATTTAGGCTTTTAAAAATAGTTGTACAGGCTAGTATGCTTCATTAATTGTTTCTCACGTGGGCTTACTCTATTTTCTTAAATGTTGCATGTATCTATATGTACATCTTAACTTTTGTAGATGCTTCTAAAAAATTGTTCTCTTTCTTCTATTAGAAGCTACCTTTTTTCTAGAACCCTTTGTGTATCATGGTACTCAATAAAACCCTATTACAACAGAGCATATATCATAAGTACAAATGCGATTATCTCTTTGTGTATCCTACATTATCATAATTGAGCTCACATAACATTAGGAGAATTATGGCCTTTAGATTTAGTCCTCTCAAAATTTCCAATATTTTGCCCTTACTAGATCAAGCATGCTTAGACCTTTCCCAATCAAGGCGTTTAACTAATCTCCTTGAGAACTTGTAGATCTTGCTCTCCACTAGATTGTACCATTTGGTATCAACATATGTTGACTGTGACTTCTAGATCTAATATTCATTGTTGATTATGTATCACATGTAATAATCTTCAGGATGAGGAGGACAATATCTTCTACAGTGATTTCACAGAGGTAATTTACAGAAACTTGCAACAAAATATATAGAATTGTAGTATATAGAGTCTCCATAGAAAACAGTACATTAGTAGTTCCTCACTTATATTGCATAGGCTTACTCAAGTCAAAGTAAGTGGTTACAATTCTATGGCTCACTGTTTATTAACATTCATTTTATGAGCACAGCTTGGCATTAGATATAAGTTATAGGTAGTAACATTCCATTGCTAGATAATGATTGCTTTATTATTGAATTTCAAAAGAATTAAGGGGCATAATTTCCTCTTTGTTGTTTCCTCCCCATTGAATGAAATTGCTCAAATATTCTGCTGGTGATAGAAAAAATTCTGCTAAATTGGAGGAAGAAAACAGCTTCCTTTCGACAAGTTCTGTTCTATTGTATAAAATAGTAGTAGCTGCGAGTATTATAACTTGGATTTGCTCCTCCAAGTTTTGATTCTTCATAATTTAATAATGCTTGAGATTTCTCACATTTAGCACAACATGAATGCCTAAGTTGGTAGGCAACTTCAATGAAAATGAATTTGGATCTAAAGCATATACAAGAGGGGCTTTTTTATTAGCTCTGCTCAGCTCTTTACTTCTCAAAGTACAGGATAACAGTATCCCAAGCTTGAAAATTGGGAAGTGCACAGTGTTTGCCGTGCATCTGCTTGTACCTTTGTGAAGCATTCACTAGGTGCTTCAGACTTTCTTATGCATTTTTATGAAACAGTTAATTAAATTGTTGCTTGCCCCTGCTCATATGTTCTATTTGTTTCCTGGATATGGAAGCAAAGCCAAAGCCAAATTAAAATTTGGAAACTGCAAATGGATAGAAATATTCCATGCCTCAGTTGGAGAATTTGCAGTAGATACATTCTCTGTGGCTGTAGCTAAACTAATCTACAAGCAAGTAGATTTTCTCAATGTATGTTGGATTGGAAATGAATCACAAAACATGAACCAATGAACAGTTAACCTCTGGTTAAATTTTTGTTGACAACCATAACCTATATTAATGTCTTGCACTACCCCATTGCATTTTCACAATGAATTGATTATGACAGCCTGTAGCTTCAAAGGAGTCTAAACACAAGTTAGAGAAAAAAGAAGAGAACCTACGGCCAACTATAACAAGCTTTTGCCACATATTCACCTATATCACATTCCAGTGTTCATGATCTTTTACTCTGACAGAATTCCTTGTATTCAGTGAAGTTCAGAATTGTTAAAAGTTTAGAACTTCACACTTTGAATTCTTCTGGAACATTTTGAGCATCATGCTGCTGAAAAATTTGTGATGTGCACATTGCACACTATAAATCTGCAACATGGTAGCACACAGTACATACTACAATTCAAGAAAATAGTTATGTCTAGCAAAATCTCTCGCATAGACAGGCCCTTTAGCTTTTCTAGCTTTGCCCTAGTATACAATTTCCTTTCCTATGCATTATCAGTGATCACCCAAGCTCTGATGATGGATTGTAGTCCTTTCATGAAACCATTCAGTACTTCATGAATTCATAAGTTTCATAAAACTGTGTATTGTAACAAGTATCATGCACATCTGTACAGTATGAACTATGAGATGCAACCTATCCAGTCAATACATGTTATAAACAGTAATTAATTTGTTACAACCATGAATAGTGCTGGCAAGAAGATTGACAGACTACGAATCAAAGGTTGTTGTATGTGCATAACTTAACCCTTCTCCACTACTGTCATGTGTTTGAAGCCTCCATAAACATCATCAAAATAACTTAATGCATTTAATGCACAATAGTCCAGCAGGTATCACTATGATAGCCTTGTTAAAAGATGATACTGCAAGAACTTCAATGAGATGAACTCAAGAATTACTTAGAATAAATCTATTAATTCTAAGCAGCAAGTACAAAAGCCTGTCCTGGTGAAATTGTGTACCTGTTGGATGCAAATTCCTCGCTGCCTCTGACTAACAACCCAGCCTCCGAATGCTGAAAATTTTAAAAACCCAACGGAATTTTTGAGCTTAAACATTACATATCCACAGTAAAACACATTCCAAATTCACAAATAAAACTTGTTGCCCAAAAAAACATACTTGATTTGAAGGAATGGGATTTATATAGTACTCCTTATCCCTAAAACTCTTCAGAATGAATGTTTTATAATCTGAATCATAACAATAAGTCAGGTTAGTATAATGAATAGTCATGTGTGTAACAAAATCAAATGGCCATCATCTATATCAGAGAGAAATATGTAAGGAAATTTTCAAAAATATAGGAAATTTTAGTTATTATATAAGGCATTCATCATTTATGTTATAGAATCATATTACATAACTTTAAAGCTGAATTGAGAGTTCACACAAGAGTCACAAAAATAGGGAAAATATTAAAATATAGGAAATTCCAATATTCGTACAATGAAGCATTCACCATATTCGTTATATAACCATATTGTGAAACATTAAAGTTGAATTGAGAATTCACATGAATCAACACACAAATTAACAACATTTCAATGTCTAATCATTTGAGTTTTCATTACTTTGTGCCCATACATTCTCTTTGACTATTAGAATGCAATGTCCCCATTTTCGGTGTCCTCATTTAGGCTAGTTTGGTTTTGTCTCACTTACTATTTTTAGTAAGTACTATATTTAATAACTGGTCCTAGCAGCAGTGCAGTGTAGGGTTTCCTATTTGGGCAACGTGTGGCAGTTGTCAAGTGAACTTTAATGTTTTGTGCCAGTTTGGTGATCTGGAGTATTTACTATTTTTAGTAATTGTTATAAAAGCTACTTCAGCAGTGTCTATTTCCAATTTGGGTGTTGGCATGGCTAAGGTTCAATTTAATTATTATTTGTATTTCTCACTTAAGTTATTTTAATAAAGTTTCTTTAACTTAAGTGAAGGGGTCAGGGGATCATGTAAAATGTACCTTGGAGCTTAATGTAATGACTTGACGTTGTTTTAGAAGGTAACAAAAGCGAAATAGTTTCCTTATGAGCATAGGCACCCAAGGGAGGTATTTTGAATTAAATAAAATAAAAAGGGCCCCTTGGCCTAGTTGCACAACGTTGTTTTAAAAGAGGGGCCATGTATTTCAAGTGGATGCCTAGAAAAGAGGTTCATTTATCATTTTTAAAGGCTAATGTTATACCTCATAAGGTGCGATGCCTAGTTTGGGCTTAAATTTAAAATTGACATTAATTCAGATGCAAGTTGCCCTAATTCTTTCTTCACTTTATAAATATGAGTTTGAGCTCTCATTGCATATGGATATTTGGCAACTTAAGGAGACTCTGCTGGAATGATTCCAGATTTCGATTGCAGTTGATTGAGGACGAAAACCCTCATTTCTAGCACTGGTTTCAGTGGTGAGAGATCTAGCCTAGCTGGTTGGAGTGGTTCTACTTTAGGGATCACCGTTGTGCTTATAGAGTTCTTGATTTTCTTCACTTTTGAGGATGAATAATGAAGATTTTCTTAGTGTTTTTATGTGGGTTCGAAGATTTTGGTGGTGGATTGATGGTGTGAGGATTGTTTGGTTTTTGGCTCTTTGTGGGTGGTGATTTGAGGCAATTTTGGGTATTTTCTGAAGACTGATCTGCATTATCAGAAGTTCTGGAAACTCATTTTTTACCAGTGGCTGAAGGTTAAATTCTTTCATAACTCCATTTGTACTTGGCACATCTTTCTGGGTATTGGTGTGTTGGAATCCTCTCACCTAGGCGCAATCCTTCAAGCTATTGTTTGGTTTTAAAAGTGGAGGTAAGAAGAGTGAGAACATGCATTAGTATCTGAGGGGAAAGCAGAATAATAGTTCTTTCAGTGCTGCTCCAAACAAGAAAAGGAATCAGCCACATGCTATAAGTGTGGCAAGAAAGATTGCTTGTGTATAAATGTACAGAGAGAAGACTCCAAAGCAACCACTTATTGTAAAGCATCCAAGCACAGTGAACACCTTACAGGTAATGTTAAAGGTTCTGTAGAGGACGAGCTATGCAACAATATTTATTACTTATCACAATTAATGCCCTATCAACAAGTACCACTTCCTCTACTGTATTTTTCGTTGCTAGTGGATCCTCTTATCACATGATCATTGACAAAACATTTTTCAACAACTGGATCCAAGTAGCCCTTGGTCTGATACCACTTAATGCCAAGACTGAGTTGGAAACGTTACATATCAAGGGCCATCCTAGAGATGTAGCTTCTCTTAAATATGTTTCTACATATTGTTGGTATTTTCAATAATTTGTTGTCTGTTTCAAGTATCATAGGTGTCAAATACAAAGCAAATTTTGATGACAAGGGGCATGTCATCATGGATCACAATGCACACTAGCAAAGGTAATTGCTAGAAGAGTTGAAGAGGAAGGTCTCTGAAGATAAACTGATCAGATTTACGAGTTCAAGCACGGTGAACACCTTGCAGGTAATGTTAAAGGTTCACAATGCACACTAGCAAAGGTAATTGCTAGAAGAGTTGAAGAGGAAGGTCTCTGAAGATAAACTGATCAGATTCACGAGTTCAGGCATAAGAGGTTTGGCCATATTCATTATGGCACTCTGCCTCTGGTTAAGGAAATGATGTGTGATTTCAACATTGGAGACATGAAGGATGTAAGAAATGTGCATTTGACAAGCACACAAAGGCAGCTTTTCGAGGGAGCAAAAATATTTGATACATTTCGATGCATACAAGACAATGTCTTCAGCATACTTCACTGGCTGTCAATACAATGTAAGCTTAAGTCACAATTTGAGTACACAGCCTAGGATTTATTTTCTTAAAGCAAAGTCAGAGTCTTTCCATGTTTCAAGAATTCAAGACCTTATAAAAATAAATATGAGAAGATCAGATGCCATTTTCTGAAAACTGGGGTGAATATATCTCCAAGCAATTTGACAGTTTTTGCAAGACAACAAATATAAAGAAGGTTTCGAATAAACCTCAGCAAAATACATTTCCGAGAAGGAAGCACTGGTATATAATAGAGACCCAAATTCATGATACAGGAAATGGATCTGCCTATGTCAATTTGAACAGAATCATGCAACATAGTTGTTTATGTGCTAAACAGATGCCTTTGTAGGATTAGCAAAGAGAAAATACTGGAGGAAGCTTATATAGGTGAGATACAAGATGCTTCAAACTTTAGAGTGTTTGCTACCCTGTGTATTTTCACAGATACAAGCTTGAGCCCTCTAGTGTGAAAGGCATATTTGTTGAGTAAAATGAGACATCAAAGGAGTACAAAATTTATCTGTCTGGTTAGCGGAAGGTGGTAATGGCCTGAGAAGTCAAATTCAAGGAAGATGGATTGGCTTCTAGTACATCTGAGACCTCTCCAATGATTGAAGAGACTGATACTCCTGCTGATCTGTTTTTTAATCCAACTAAAAGTGCTCATCAATCAATTCCAGAATCCAGTTCTAGTGGTACAAAGTCACAAAGTACAACAAGAAAAACTTACATAGCTTACATAGATGCTATAGGAGGCAGAAAAGTTTGTGAGTAATCCACAATCAATAAGTAAACCTCAAATAATTTATTATTGATCTTGCTAATATGTCTTCAATTGTGAATGCAGAAACTATTACCTCTGAGGAGGCAGTAACGAGCTTGTATGCTGTGAAGCCATGCAAGAAGAGTATTCTTCAATTTCTGAAAAACAACATTCAGGAGGAGGTGCCTTGACCTGTGGTGAGACTAATGTTTGATTCCAAGTGACTATACAAGAACAAGCATTCAGCTGATGGAATAATAGGGAAGTACAAAACTAGGTTCATGGTTCAAGGATTCTCTCAAAGGGAGGGAATAGACTATGAGGAGACATTTGCTGCAATGGCTAAGTATACTTCTATTTGTTCCATCATTTCATCAGTAGTTTGTTTTGGATAGAGTTTACCTCAGATTGGTGTAAAGACAAGTTTCCTGAACAGAAAAATTACTGAGAACTGCATAGAGCAGCCTACGAGATTTCAAGTCCATGGGCAAGATGATTTTTTGTGAAGACTAAAGAAAGACCTATATGGTATAAAGCAGACATCTCATGATTGGTACACCCAAATCAATGAGAATTTAGCTAAGATTGGTTTTGTTAAAACAGCGGTTGATTCAAATTCATATGTCATTAAAAGTGAATCTGACTTGTTTGTTTTAGTGCTCTGTGTGAACAGCTTGCTATTGACAAGTAACTCTTCACAGCTTGTTCCTTAGTGCAAGTAAGAGACGAGACGTCAATTTAATATTAGTGATGCTGACACCCAGTTGCACTTTCTATGAGAAGACATGCAAAAAGTTGCTGTCCAGATACAGTATGTATCTAGAGATTCTTAAGTGGCCAAAATTTTAAAAAAGCATCTTCCTAGGGGGAAATTGAGACGATGTAAGAACATCTTGATATTGTGTAGAACACTTTCCTCACAAAGATGAGCATTGAAATGTATTACTCATAAATGTTCTTCGCACCTTAGAGCTTAGTACACATTATTTATTTTATGAAAATATTTTTTAGTGATATTTGAGGGATCCTTTGAGAGAGAAAGAAAGAAAGAAATTATATTAATGTCCACAAGCAACCAAAATAGATCATGGGACTCGAAAGTATACGAGTTTACAAAGAAAGTTCTAGGAGGAAATTCCTAGAGAGGCCCCACAAAGGTAGAGAACCAAGAACAAAATATAAAACAGTATGGGACCACCAACATAGGTGGTCATCAAATCAATACAAATAGCCAAGCAAGGGGAACAAGAACCCCAAAGAGCATAAGCTGAGTGCTAGAGAGAAGAGGGTCTCATCAAGTATCACATTTAAGGAGAGTTAACCTAAAGGGCACTGTATCATGAAACCTTATTTAGGGTTTAGAGTTAGTAATTAACAAAGTTAGAAATCTAATGATTGCAGCCTTAATTATATAATTATAAATCATCCGCTTGGAGGAGAAAGTGATGCATCCCCTCTATTTATTTTTTTCGGTTAAACTCAGATTCACTCATAATCAGCGAGTTGCATGTGGGCAGACCAGCTTGGAGGAGATTTGGCATGGACTAATAATTTGTATTTGAAATGATGATGAGTTTGAACTTGCTGCACTTTAGGTTAGCGTCCAGCTGATTGATAATAATTTTAGCTGTGTGTAACTCACAGTCAAGCTTGTTTGGAGATTCTCTCCCAAAGGGAAATGGTTCATCCTTATTTAGAGAGATTATTTATGTGTTTTCGTGCACCTGTGATTCCAAAAGAAGAAGAACCTTCCCATTAAAAGTGTTTCATGGGAGACCCAGCCTTTCAAAAAACAATATTTATCTTCCTATGCTTTAAGAAAAGCATCTCAAGGAAGGAAAACTTAGTTACGTAGTAATATAGCTTATTGTAAAGCATACTAACTGTAATATTGACAAGGTATATTTATAATGATCATGAGCCGTAAAGGATTTATATTTTGTAATATATTTGTGTATGTCATTCATCATCGGTACAATAATATTTAACACAATACTTTTCTATCCTAGTATAGAGTGCTGCAGAAGAGAGATTAAACAAAAATGAATATACATATACTTTCTACACTGGTAAATAAATGATAGGATAAGAAAACATGTAAATCCTAGCAAAAGTAGATCAGCTTTCATATAGATCAAATCACATCATCAATATTCATCTTTTTGAATGGCCAGCAAGAAATGCATACCTTTTCTCTTCCTCTTATTTGTGCTTGGTTCTTCAAATTCTGGTTCCTGTTATTGAAAGCAAGGAAAAATGAGGATAGACTCAGCATATGAAGAGGTAGATAGAAGCAAAGTTAAATTCTTCTTCCAAACCATCAAACAAATCACCTCCACCAATTTTATTGTAGTGAACCTAATTTCTACCTTGGATAATAATATATACCTACTGTCATAACATTTTACAGAGTTGTGTATTAAAAGCAAGGTTGGATACATAAGCTATCATTGCCATAAATCTAAGTTACAGATTCAGGTGCAGGTTTGAGTGTCATAGCCCCCAAAATATATATATATATATTTGATAACATTTATTATAACACATATAAATTATTTATAATCATAATAAAATAAGTTAGAATTAAAATGTTTTATCATTAAAGGTTTTTCGTGAATTTTTGAAGTGACGCAATATTCATCATGAAATAATCTGTGGCCAAGGACACGACGCTAGAGGGTTTATGGAAGAGGTGCAACGCTAGATGGACTGAATGCGTCTCTTCAGGTGATTAAAAAGGAGAACCCCCCAGTCGAGAAGGATCATCTTGAACACAGCGAGCAGGAGACTCCCCATAATTACAAGCATGCGGATTAGAGAAACATTCAGACATCGATAAACAAAGGTACGCCTCATCACTGTTGATAACTCACTGTAGATTACAATATTCAGAATATAATATTGAACAAAGGATTGAAATCAATATATATAATCATGAATGTCTGTTTGAAATATCAGGTGGAAAATTGCGAATCCAGCCCGACCACGATATCACGTGAACACATGTTAACGAACCTTGATAACTCATATGTGCCAATAAAATGGTAATAAAATATACGAATTGCTAACTATATGTCCAAAGAGTATATTAGTTTCAATTCAACGTCTGATGATGAATGTAATCAAATGTATACATTAAGGGAATGCATGCCCGTATCGAGGCAATACAGCCAACAGAGTCATTAACTAATCTCCACGCCAAAAAAAGAATATGTAATTAAATATAATAATATTATTCATAGAAGTATTTAAATTACAAATAGATTTTTTTTGGTATATAAATCTTTGTATATAATACTGCTTCAGCAATCGTTGTCTTCCCACATAAATTATCTCTGCTGACTGAGTAGATAGAGCCAACAAACTCTTCCCCTGACGCTCACCGAGGAGAAGATGGTTGTGGGAGGGAAAGGCTGGTAAGTTCGAGCACATGTTGGATATCCCAAGATGGCAATGAATCCTGAGGGAGTCCACTTGGAGCTTGGTCACGCGCCCTCGGCACTGTAAGGTATCCCTCCTCCAATGGGGTCTAGAAGAGTGCTAAAAGCGATGATCTATTCCGGTCAGATGTGATAAGTTACGATTAACTATGATGAGTATGGGTTCATGTAATTTGTATCATGAATGTTAGATAATGGTGAACCAATTAATGCATTTATCTTATATGTTGTTCTAAATAGAATCAATGCACTCATCTCTAAAGTTAAATTGGAATAAATCTATATAGTTAATTAATCAAAGGCAACAACAATCTTTTAAGCAATTTATATCAAATTGAATTACTCAACATAAAGTAAGTTTGTGCATTTAATTTCTTTTTTTTCTAGGGCAAATTTAATAAGGGACATTACATTGAGTATGCCAGTATGGCAAAAAAAACAATAGGGGTTGGGTTTGTTTTAGGTATATACATACAAAAAACATATAATATCATAAATGTAATACATATTTGCAAAATAAAAACAGAATTTAATTTCAGAATACCACATAGCATGCATATAATAAACAAAACAGCCAAAAAATTTAAAAATACTACTTTGATGTAAAGTTGTCAAATTTGAATGTCATAATAGCAATTCACTATTCAATATTAAAATAATAAAATCAGCAATCTGTGCAATATGGGTATTCATAACAGTCATCATCATCATTGACAATAGATAATTTAGGTAGATTAAAGAACCACAAGGAATGCCACTAGCACTCGCACTTAAAGTATGTTGGCTATCTAACTTGATGCAGATGTTGAGAGCAGGGATCCCAATTAGGGGAAGCCTGATCTCGCAGCCCTGAAAACATACCAACATTTACACACAAACACATATTTGGTGGTACATAACATTGAACAATAACCATAATATCACCTTTATTATTATTAGGGAAGGATTACAATTAGGTTACACTTGCAAGGTACCATGCCCTATTCTACACACTCTACTATGTGAGCTTGGCTTCTAACTTATGGTCCACCCACAGGCAGCCATTCAACTCACCATTCACCCCTTACTCATCACCCTCTAAAGATCTAGTTCCTCTAAACTCCTCTTTGCACCTCACAAAGAACCTTCTAGTCTATGTTTTCACCTACTAGCATGGCCTTCCAGCTGGTTGATCAATCCCTAAGGCAACTTGCATCCTAGCTTGCTACTATCTCAATGGTGCTTCCACCATTGTTGCGGCTGGTATCACATTGGCCCTAGTTTTCTAATTAACTACATGCTCAACTCCTAGCTCTCCTCCAATAGCCCCTTGACCATCTTTCCACCAGCTTCCTCTTCGAAGCCGTCCTTCTAGAGGTCCTCCTTAAAATGTCCCTCAAAAAAGTCACGCCCAAGACAATCTGAAGGTCCTCTCTCTACCATCTCTATCATTTTTATAGTCATTCTTCATTGGATTTCAAAATCCAATTTTGCCACCCAACAACTTGATCATTACACCACCACAACCTATACCTTCCTAATGTGGCATATTGTCCTAGATATCATTTGATGCCTATCACTAAATCCATAGACCTATCGAACCTCCAATGGTGTCAATCCACCTATCATCCTTGCCATTGTCCTACTTTTGCACACCACTTCATCATGCACTCCTTTTCCTACATGTCTTGTCGACTTCTTCCAATGCCTCATTACCTGCACCCTTCTACTTCATTATTACAAGTTACAACCTTCAACTCCTTTCTCTACACATCCTTCTCCCTACACTAGTCATCTTTCTTGAGCCCCTCAAGCTTCTTCATTTTTCCAAGCATCGTCACTTCTAACCTCATGCTTCCTCCTACACTTGCCATCATGCACTTTTTCCTTGTGGCATCTTTCCTCGTGCACTCTTTTCTCTCGTGTTGCTTTTGCACACGCTCTTGTACCCTTGGTTCAATAATCTACCTAACTACCTCTAGATCAACACATTTGTCTAACTAACTCATTATCAATGATTCAGTCAAACTACCTCAATTCAGCGATCTATCAAGTTACCTCTAAGTCTAGTGCTCATCTCCATCCATCCTTGTGTTGGAGTTGTCCTCCCTTCTTCTTGGCATTACCCTCCATCCTTGCACATGCCTACTACATACTACTTTCTTTTCCTTAGTCATTTTGCCTAATGGCTATTCCCACACTTTGTTCTAGTGCTCTTGTTTTACTTCAAGCCTCTTCCACCATGCACCCTTTTCTCTTTGGCCTCGAATTGCGCTCAACCTTACTTGTCCTAGGATGCTCCTACATCATAACTCCTCAAAAGACGAAAATTTGTTGGACAATAAAAACATCCAAGTCAACTAGTTCAAGCTCTACATTCTGCAATGTTGTTAACCCTTGCTTGTAGTCTTTTTGTCTGTGCAAAAGAAGGTCCAAGTTGGAGTGCACATAAACTAACTTCTCTACATCATTTTTTTGCCAATTTGTTGCACTTAATTGAGTGGATGAAAAACTATGCATTCAAAATTTGTTCAAATAAAGACAGATTGGCAACGTATTGAGGCAAAGTTAGAGAGAGAACCATAAAGTTATCAATGAAACTTCAAACTTTTAAAAAAATAATTCAAATTTAAAGAGTTTCAAATAAAATAAAATAAAACTTACTTGCAATAAATCTTTGATCACAAGAGGCTATGGGTGTTCAAATATTTGACCATGGAGGTACCACCAATTGTTAGCAACCTTCTTATACTTCTTACCTAGAGCAAAAATACTTCAACCATTGGAGTGAATAAAGTCAGCAATCTCATTTATAACTATATCCTCCAAATCAAGATCACCCAGGAGTCTAGCATATGCTAACTTGTACCTTTCATTGACTTCCACACCTAGTGCAACCCTCATCAACAAAGAAAGAATCTCAATGTTATAGTATTGTAAAGTCAATGCAAAGGCAAGATCTAATAGGGTGACCATTTTGTTCCTATAATGTGTGGAATTCAAATAACATTAAATAAATCATAATTGGCAAGAAATAATTCAATTACATCATTACATGAGAAATAATCCTCAGATACATGCCATGTCAACATACGACATTTCATTCATACATAAATCATGAATACTAATGAGATACAATAATTGACTTGGGCAACAATCGCCAATAAGCCATAATAATAAAAATAGGAGTACAAATGGTGTACATAAATGTTGGAACCTGAGATACTCCAATCCAATAACTACCTTGTAACTCAACGACGAGAACATAATCCAAGTGCTCTTTCCGCCCAACCATGAAGCTTACGCTTCCCCACAGAGTTCTTCCTGACATGAAGAACCACCGACCTTGCACGAAATGCTTAGCGAAATGAGATCGACGAACAAGATGGAATTTGTTGTGTGCCTAGCATATCTACATGCATTTCTATCATACTAGAATGTGATGTCCCCTTTTTAGCCCTATGATTTTCAATGGTCGATAGCCTATTTTCGGAGTCCTGTGGGCTACTCGAAGGCATTTTTTGGGTTTCCTAAATTCTTGGAGGTTTCTTGTCAACTTTTCAGGGGCTTGTTGCGAGAGTTGGCCAGAAGGGTTTCTAGGTCTTTCTAGGTTTTCTGAGAGATTGGGTGGGTAGTCACTACTACTTTTAGCAATGTCTATTTTTAGACTTACTATTTTGAGTAAGTTATGACACTACCCAAAATGTGCTAATATGGAGTTTGGGGTCACTTACTATTTTTAGCAGTATGCTATTTTTAGTAACTGTTATTTCTGGCAGAAGTGTTGGCAGCTTTTCAGAGTAGGGTTTCTAGTTTTAGCAATGTTCGCAATTTCAGTGCCGAGTCCAATTGCCTTCGAAAGTTTTGGCTTCCACCGTTCTTGGAGATGGAAAAAGCAAATATAACTTAAGTCGTTTTATAATTTTATGTTGCTTTTGGTCCACCATGCCTAGGATGATCAACTCAAGCTGTTTTTAAAAGGGGAATCTTATGTTGGACGCCAAGTTAAGGAACTTTACCATTTAAATAATAAATTATTGCATATTCTAAGTTGGACACCCAAAGTGAAGGAGTCAAGTGTTTTTAATAAAATATAATATTTCTCCAAAATGTGTGTCCCATTTGAGAGAGAAAAGTGAATTCAAAATTTTGGGTCTCAAGGTTATATAATGCCCTCATTTGCTCTCATTTTCTCATGTTGATTTATGATAACGATATGCTGTCAAAGTGAGGATTGAATCCCTTCAAAGGCTTTGGAGACGACAACGTTCAAAGTTCCTCTAGTTTCAGAGTTGAGAGATACTCCCTAGCTGGAGTTTGGAGTGGCTTCACTGTAGGAGTCACCATTGGAGATATTGGTGAAATATTTTCAGTTTGTTTTTGGTTATGGAATGTTCTTATGCTTTCTTGCTATATGTTTTGGTCTGAAAATGATTTTGCAAAGATTGGAGGTGCTTTGAGAGTGATTTTCTGAAGTTCTATGCTGCTGGTCATACATTTTCTATGCCCTAGGCCATACCATGTTGTGTTGCAGCTGAGGAGACATTGGAGACTTGGTTTTGGGCATTGGACCAATCCATTCTATTGCCTTAGGCACCCTATGCCTGAGATTTGATGATTTTTGGTGGAGTTCTTGATTTTATAATGCTGGTCGACCTACCTTGAGGGCCGTACCACCTTGCTACTAGTGCAGTGGGACTCGTGCCAGTGATTTTTTGAGTTGTTTGTGGCAGCTTGCTACCCTGGATTGGACGCTTAGTAATGAGGGATCGTCTATATTGATTTGAGTCAATTCCGTTGAGTATTGGTGAAGTTATGGAGATTTGAAGGTTGTTGATCTGAGTTTCAGACCTATTGTACTTGCATGTCAGACCTCTATTCTGATTATCAGGCCTATTGCAGCTTCCAGTTTGTCCATCTATTGACCTCCAAAGGACTGGTTTTGAGGTATACTTGTTCTATTTTGTTGAGGTGTTCACATGCTCACTTTCTATCATCGAGGGAGGATGTTATACTTCAGTTTTCTATCATTTACCTCTCATAGCAGCAATATGTAATGATCTGATATGTTTATGTTGAGCTCATTGTAACACCATCGATACTACCGTTGGTGAATGCTCTTGTATTTGATTAATTACTGACCCCACTGAACAAGTAGTTGCTCCTGTTGAATAAGAGGTTGAGTCTTTGTTTATTGCATAGTTGAAAAACTCGCGTAAAACTCGCCTGACTCGCGAGTAATCGCGTGGCAAAGTGAGAGGCGAGTTAATCGCATAAAAACTCGCAGCCGAGTAATAGTTAAAAATCGCGGCGCGTCATCTGCTAAAAAACGCGAAAAATCGCACGTGAAAGAGGGAAAACGCGGGCACTAGAGTGAAAAACGTTTTTTTTTAATTTTGCCCTAAGTTTTTTCGGGACTCCCGACCACAAACTGTGAAAAGGGCGTTTTATTTTCATTTTATTCACCATGCACAGAGCAGACAGCGCACAGGGAAAAAACGGACAAGAGAAAAACGAAGACGTTGGAAAAAACGACGGCACTGAAGAAATCGACGGCTGCAACAGGTATTTTCTTCGTTTTCCTGCGAATTTCTCCATTTTACAACTCCATTCGATTATTTGCATTGAAATTTGATGGGATTTAGAAAACAAAAGACCTAAAAAAAATTAAAATCCATAACGTTTTTGCCTTGCTAAATTTTTGAATTAATTTTTTTTTAATATTTTTGCCCAGATCTATCATGGTAAATGTTTTAATTAATTATTTTATTTATTGATTGATTTGCAATCAAATATTTGTAAAACTAAAGATTAATTTATATATATATATAAAATAATAACTATAAGTATTTTAAAAATTGAATTTTTTTAATTTAATTGTTTTTTAAAACTTATAATTTAAAATTTTAATATATTAAGTTATAATTGATTTAAGTTTATAATATATTAACTTATAATTTAATATATTAATTTATAATTGATTTAAGTAAATATAATTTTTAATAATTTAATTTAATATATTAACTTATAATTTTGAATTTGATTTATTTTTAAAACTTATAAATTTATAATATAATATATTAACTTATATTTGTAAAAGAAAATTGAAAATTTTTAATTTATTTTTAAAACCTAAAATTAAAATTAATTGAAATATATTAATTTATATTATGATAAATTGATGAATAGTTGAAAAGAAAATAATAACAAAAATAATGATATTCAAATTGCAAATTTTATTTCAATATCATTATTTTTGTTATTATTTTCTTTTCTAGTGTTCTTTATTATCAATTTATCATAATATAAATTAATACATTAAAATATTTCAATCATTTTTAATTTTAATATGTTTCAAAATTCAAATCTTTCAAATTTCAATCATTTTTAAATTTTAATATGTTTCATTTATTTTGTTTAACTTCACTTTTTATTTCTTAACGTTTATCTTGTCTCTCTTTTGCTAGATATTTTACTAATGGCTTCTGCAAGTAAAAAGAGTGGTGGCAAACCAAGAGATCCTTGCTGGAAACATGGAACACCAGGGGCATTGCGAGGAGAAGTTATTTGCAACCATTGCAATGACTCTCTTTTTGGTGGCATAAACCGACTGAAATACCACCTTGCACGAATCCCTTGCCGAGATGTTCGACCATGTAAAGAGGCACCCGAAGAGGTTGAGATGGAGGCCAAAGCACTCCTTGCAACATTTGACCAAAGGAAAGAAAATAAAAAGAGAACAGCAGAAGCAATGGCGAGCTTGGTCAACCAGTAGAGACAATTTCTTCACACGCACAGCTTGATCCTATCCCTATGGATGAGGCACTTGTTGGTGCACCTGTTGAGGCTCCTATTGAGGACCCTGCAACTATACCATCTAGGATACATTGATGATTGATAATTTTTATTGATACTGAAACTTGAAGTTGATATGTATTGAGAAGTCAAACTTGTCTTTTGGTCTATGATACATTGATGATTGATATGTATTAAGGTTTTAAACTCAAATTTTTGATTTATATATGATGAAATCAGTTGAACTTGATACATTGATGATTGATATGTATTAAACTCTAATTTTGATTTATCTATGATAAAATCAGTAATATGTTCTGAAAATATAGTTTATGTGTGTGTTTTAAAAAAATATTTTTAAAAAATATTTATTTTCAAATATTCGATAAATTTGCCGAGTTATTGCCGAGTTTTTCCCCGAGTTTTTGCCGAGTCCCGAGTTTTTAAAATTTTTGGGTCTGCCGAGTTATTGCCGAGTCCGAGTTTTTCAACTATGGTTTATTGTACTTCACTCCTGCTGAATAAGTGGTCAAGTTTTCCTTATTTCATTTCTTGTAGCCTGCTGAAAAGTGAAAGTGGCTGGCTTTGCTTCCAAGTGCTTTACTTTCCCTATTGGCTTGCTTGTTGCCAATAGCTTTACTTGTTTACTTTCAATGTTATTATTACTACTAACCCCACTGAACAAGTGGTAGCTTAGACAAGTTCTTAAATGTAAGCCAACCATTGTATGCTCTCACCTTGCCCACACTAGGATCTGGGTGATCAAAAAGTGGAAGGTGTTCTTTCAGTCAATTTTATCACTTTCAGTATTTACAAAGATCATCTTACATTGTATGCTCTCACCTTGCCCACTTAGGGATCTAGGTGATCAGAAAGTGAAGCGTTGCTTTCTAGTTTGTCTATCATTGCATTTTGGGCTAATGCTAACCGGTGCAAGTTGGAACACCAGCTTATTTGACAACCTTAAATGTTCCAATCATGCTTCACAAAATCTTATTACCACATGCATTACAAAAGGTTCCAAACTCATTACCAGGTATAATAGAGTTCAGCCTTAGATTCAACTGTGAGGTACTTAAAACTCCAAATCGCAGCTAGCAAATTAAGCCAAAACATGTCTTTCAGATCTGGGAAGGAGTTTGCAGCACTAGAGCTTTGATAATATGTTGGAATCACTCATTCTCTGATACCATGCAGGCGTTTAATGTGAACTCCCAACACCCCAAGATCAGCTATCAAACCAAAATATCTTCCACAAGAGAGAAATGGAAAGAATATCTTGCTATGATTAAGGATGCAAGATTGATTGATTGAATATGCAAAATGTACATATCATGCCTTGCATATAAAGGCAAGGTGAGAGATAGGATTAGACAAGATAATTGTGTGTCTTAATCCTGTACAATGAGACAACTACCTCAACAAATATTAAATGCCATGATAAGATATGCGAAGATCACATGACAGCTAAGACTTCTAGAAAGATTCCTAAGACCTAAGTAAACTTAACATGTTGTAACTAACCAAGTACTGGAAATGCAAAGTATAGCGGATAATACTGATAACAAACAAAATATGTTTTGTAATTGGCCAAGTGCTAATAACAATAGTGTATACTGATAGCAAACATAATGTAATAATTACTAGTTCTGGCACATGATATGCATCAACAGAAAGCAATAAAGAACTCCATAATGATAATCGACTTAAATTAATATATGATCCCTGGTTACATAGGAATGAACAATTAACAATGAGCACCAGAACGGCTCTGCAAAGACCGATGACTAATAGAACCCTTACACTCCCAAGTCCCCGCTTATAGAGGGATGATTGTGATTGACACAATTTGGTTAGAGCCCCGAGAGTGTACAACAATGCTCCATCTGTCATGCAAATTGGATGAAGATATTCTCGTTGGTGCCAAGCGCCCAGTTGAGCTCACACGAATTTACCAGATCAGTGGTCGAGTGATTTGAGCTTGTGAGGAACGATCAATAGGGAATGATCGCGCCCTTATAGTGGCACGGATGGATGGAGTGCCTGCCCAGGAAAGAGTGCGATTGAGCCGATATGGTGAGGCAATGTGCGCTTGCAAGATCGCACGAATTTGGATAGGCGCAAAGATGTGAGAGGGTGTGGCTAGAGCCTATGGCTCGGCCACCAACAGATAAACGCTTCTTCGCCTAGTACTTAGACGTCAACAAACCAAACCAATGCGAATTCCTAGTGAATAGATCCCAATCACCAACCTGAAAGAGTGATGGGGTGAATTAGATGAGTAGCAGAATTTGGCATGGAGTCATAAGCTTCAAGCAAGGTTTTTGTCCTACCTGAAGGTGATCGAGTAGAGATTGTCGCCCCCACTTGATCAGCTCATTATGATTCCATTCCAAACGTGATTTCATAATGCAAAAGATCCAACCTAAATACTACACCAACCAAATGGGTTGGCCTCAACAAAAATGAAATTCAAATACTATTCTTGGTGCCAAGTGTTAATGATGAGTGCGAATCCTTCCAGCCAGATTACATGGAGATAATAATTAAATGATAGGCATGGCCTATTTAATTATTATACACGATTTTTGTGAAGAGACAAATCTCTTCTCTAGTATTATATAACTATGCGGGTTCTTGAATTTGATGAGGCAGAATTAGATATCAAGGAAGTACAGATTATTATCTGTCATTGCATCTGATGTAGGTGCTGAATGTGGCCTTGTGATTGGCCTCATTATAAAGGGTGTTGCCACTATTTATATATAGAGAGATCTTTGTTGCTGGGTTTTCTCCCTCAGAGGAGGTTTTCGAGGTATCTGCTGTGTTGTGTGTCTGATTTGAATTAATTTTCTGTAAAATCTGATCGTTAAAATTTACATCAAAGGAATTAGGACGAAATATAATTCAAATATTATTTATCAATAATTTAAATTTATTATTATTTATTATTATAATAGTGTTAAAAAACACTTTTAAATGTTTCCCTCTGAATTTAGTTTGAATTGTTTGGGACATGACACATGTAAATAGGACCCACTAGTGCACTAGTTAGGTAAAAGTAAAACGCCTATCTAGACCAACACCATGTTCATTGATTCCAAGGAGGTTTGTGGTATGGACCACATTAAGATCCGTAGCATGTTTCTCACCACATTCATTCCAAAGGGTTCCCTTTTGCTTGTGGGCAACTACACGTTACATTTGGCATTGAGCTCTACGCCAACTTGTGGCCAACACAAATCTCTCCAAAGGCTAAGGCTCACCATATAATAGCACTGAAGCTCATTTGAAAGGCAGTAGTGGGTCAACTAACTTCGATTCTGGCTACCATATTGGTTGGAGTTCAGTGGCAAAATAAGAGTTTGTATTGTATGTTCATTTGAAAAATCTGCAATTTACACATATTTGTGACCATATTGCATTGAAGGCTGAGACCTCACATTATAAGCCCATTGTAGCAGAGTGTAATGCATTCCATGTTGGGAATCAATAAAGATCTATTATGCTGTTCACTGTTTCATTAAGTTTCATTGTGTTTGTATGTTTGGCTGCATGCTTAGATAATCCTTCAGCAGACCCTCCACCCATGACTGCATCAATAATGTGTATCTGCTATCAACTATTCATATTCCAGTGTAGCAATATGGCCAGATGATCATATACTGTCGAGTCTTACAGTTTACTAATCTGTTCTCAATTTCTGGGGAAAGTTGTTAAACCATGTTGTGAGGTTCCAGAGTAGGTTTTTTGAAGAGTTATGCTTTCAACTGAAAACTGTCTACATAGTTTAATTTTACAGGCTGACAGTAAGATAAATGAAGGCTGTTGAAATATAGGATGATCTTTTAACAGCTCTTAAGAAATGTTCTGGTTAAACTAGCACTTAGGTTCTGAGAGAATGCTAAGTACAGATAGATTCTAGAAAACATCAGGAAATTTATCTGACAAACCAATCTACCATATTTATGCTGATCAGAAGCTAACAGACCCATAGTTCTTGAACTCTATTCTACACTAGCACTTAGGTTCTGAGAGAATGCTAAGTACAGAAAGATTCTAGAAAACATCAGGAAATTTATTTAACAAACCAATCTACCATATTTATGTTGATCAGAAGCTAACAGACCCATAGTTCTTCAACTCTATTCTCAAGTGAAACTAGCAGAATGTCCTCAAATTTGTTGAAGAGCACTTAAACTCTTCAACTGATTTCAATAAGGAGGACAAACCCCTTTCCACAAGATTTTCAAGATTTTCAACCATCTCTAAACTACAACATTTTATTTCTATATTGTTAGAAGAATTCTACTTTTTACTACAGTACAATTGATCACTTTTTATTTCATGCAACTTATAACAGTCACGAAAGCAAACAAAATTATATTAATACTGTCATTGGAATTGAATGGTAACAGGATCTTCAGGTATTAACAAAGAAGTGCTTTTAGTATGTTAGAAATTGCAAGTGAAAAACAGATGCATACTCATAAAATAATATGCCTAATTCTTGCAAATTTCAGAGACAATGAAATTCAGATAATTTTTAACTCTTAGTCACTATCCAAAGAAATAAAAGGAGCTTACGTAAAACATATACTTACATCGGCAGCATTGTCAGCCATCTGAGTTGTTTTCTGTTGCTGGAAAGCACTTATTACTTGCTCATGTATAGCTCTCTTTCTCCTCATTATATCAACAGCTTGACTAACAGGTATCTGAAAGATTCAATAATACTTAAGAAACAGAATTCTATAAAATGTTCAGGCAGTCACACAGTACACCTGTAGACAATAAATTAATCATTTTTGAAAGTGAATTTGTATAAACTACAAATGAGAATACAAAGACTCAAAGAAAATGTCTAAAAAATTGAAGCATCCAAAAGTTTTGACTCCTTACTATTATATGCACATTATTCTATATTTTCACTTCATCAAATCCATTATCTACACACCTTGAAAATAACACATTGTAACAAACTACTCCTTAATATATAAAATAGATTATATTTTTGACTTAGTTAAATTAGAAAAATTAAGAAATTGTAATGTTCGTTTACAAAAGGAAATATAAAATATGTTTAAATGGATTATATTCTTTATCCTTTCATATAATGTTTTGATATTAATTAAAAAAATATTGAATTCGTCATTCTCTTGAAACCATTTGTGCAATTACTTAATTTTTCTAATTTGACTAAGTCAAAAATATAATTTATTTCTTAGGATTCCTAACCCTAAAGATCATTTTGTAGTCATCATAGATGCATTAGGTGAAGGTTTAGAAGGTGTACTTATGCAAGAAGGTTTCATCCTTATGAGTTGATTATACTCCATGATTTAGAGCTCACAACAATACTTTGTGCTTTACCAACATGGAGACATTATTTACTAGGTAAGCCATTTGAGCTCAAATCCGATAACTTGGGACTCTCAAGTATATCTTTATTAAGCCAATTCTCAATGTCTGCTAACAGCAAAGCTAGAATTCCTATATGGCAATGACTTTGCCATCGGCTATATTTAAGGCAAAGAAAACCAGGCGGCTGATGCTCTTAGTCAAACACAGCATAGTGTTGTGATAACTACTGTTCATTCATCATTTCAAAAACAGTCTTTGAGAAACTTCATGGGAGATGAATTATATAAGCCAGTTAGAAAAGCTCTTGTAAAAAACTTGCAAGTTTTTAAATTTGATGGATACCATTTTGAGCCAAGTGGATTATTAGAATTCAAGGGTTTCCATTAGTTTTCAAAACATGAAAGGCAAACGTGGTGACTCAAGGCATGGCGGCACAGGCTTGTAATAGAGGTTTTCTTTTTATCTTTTGCAATTCCAATTTCTCTAAAATATTGAGCATCTAAAAAATTCTGCAAGGAGCATATTTACTTCCAGCAAAGTGAAACAATGTTTTTGATTAATTGAATAATTTGAATTATAATAACCTCTTTCCCATGCAACTTGCACCCTTTTCAGGTATCCACCAATTCCACCCTTTTCCCTTACAGCTCAAAAGTTTCCAACGATTTTTAACGAACCTATTCTATGAAAATTCTTCAATCATTGCATTCCTCGAGACCATATTTCTTTCAGGCATTTTGTCAAATAGTTCATATGCCTTCTATATGCTTCCCC
>VDFB02053317.1:51695-81568 GCA_007258455.2 Sequoia sempervirens | reverse complement strand
AAGAGGTAGTTGACAAAGACAGCAAAAATGATGATCCAACATTGAAAAAAGAGCCCTTTTCAAGTAAAGGTTCCCTTGAATGGGGTGGTCCATATGTTAGTTTTAGGAAATTCACGCCTTCGTGAGGTCTCCTCAACTTCGTTTCAGTGCGACAACGAATCTATTAGCCAAGATACAGGATGAGTCAAACAATTGTAGTGGTTGATTGACTGAAAATGCCAAATGAAGGTTTAATCAGTAAGTTACAAGCTAAAAGCACCCCTACTGGCCAGGGGCTCCCTTCCTTTTGAGGTACCTGATGACCTCATCAACAACTGTCGTGTGTAAGGAACTTGTTTAGCTTAGTCCCAACCTCTTAGTCAAATCAACAACATGTTCATCAGGTTTGTCAGGTAGCAGGTGGAAGCAATCAAGTGGTAAACGTCCCAGAAGGAGACCAAAAGCAAAGCATTAAAAAAGCATGCTAAGGCATGATGCAAAAAGAGCCCTTTCTAGAGAAAGGCGCCCTTTATTTTGGGCCTCCAAATGATGTCAAATGATAGAGGGTTCCCCAAGATGATCTTCATCATTTGGTTCAATCTCAACAATAGAATTGTAAGCACAGGAATCTAACAAGTCAATTGTTTGATTACGAAGACCAAACTAGAGCAATTTCAAGCATAAATATCACTGATGCAAGAAGGAAAAAATGCCCTTTTCAGTGAGGAGCACCCTTGAATAAAGATACCTTTAACTGACTTCAAGGAATTCAAACTCCAATCATCTTTTGCGAAACGGACTTGGTTACCTGATGAGATATCAAACGAGACCATTTGATTCTTCGATCAATGGGGATTCTAGATCAAAGCACGAGAGGTCAGGAATAAAAGGCTGAAGAACAGATATCAAAAATGACTAAGGCAAAGAGAAAAGCGCCCTTTCTTAAGAAAGGTGCCCTTCTTTCTAGGGCCACAAACTCAGTTTTCAAGCTTAGTGCCTCCCAGGCACTTCTCTTTAGTGCTCGCCTAGCTCGACAGTAAATGTACTAGCAACTGTTTAGGATCAACAGATCAATCTGGATTCAAGATCAAACTAAGGTCCTTCAACAGAGAAAATAATAAAAAAGCTTTCAAAACTCAAAAGGGACGCCTGAAAGGGTCAAAGGAAAGTTTGTTGACTAAAATATTTTTAGACAAACTTGGCCAAATCACTCCACGATCAATGGAAATCACCTTTTTGAACTCCAGATCAAGCCAAATCAACTTTTGATCATGAGTTAAGTTCCCAAACTTCTAGATCTATGGATTGAGTCTATACAAAGAAGATCTAGGCGTCCATTATTTCTTTGCAGGTTGATAATCAAGAATAGCAATAAGCTCTCAATGACGCCATTTCTAGATCTAGCCAAGATTTTCTACCGTTCTTCGATATTTCTTGAAGATCAAAGGCAGAGGAATATTTCTAATCAGAGGCTGGATTCAGAGAAAAAATTTCTCAGGGAGTTAGATACAAAAAAAACTTCCAATCCATCTTCTGTCTACTTCCTCTTTTCTTCTCTTAGGTATTCTTGCATGTCACACAAATCAACAGGCTACCACAAATCTAATCAACTAGGCAGATTCAGAATAATTTTCCAGTATAACCCATCTTGTCAGATTTTCTAGAATCAACCAACTTGCTGCCCCTATTTTTGGGGTTTTTTTTCCAAAAAAGTTTCAGAATCAAAATTCTAAGGAACTGGGTTTGTTCAACATTGAAGCATGAACAAAACCCATGTGCCATATTTTTTCCGAAAAAATACTTCTCGACGGGTGGCTATTTTTAGGGGTTTTACAGAAGTTGTCTAAACATATCCATGTTTATAGTCAACAGGCAATTTTTTCTTCAAGGAATGACAATTTGGCGTCCTTGGGCTCCAATTGAACAACCAGACCTTGCACCAGCAACTCTCCAACCATATCTCACACATATTGCTGGAGAGCAAATGAACATCATCAACAATCTACGGATTTTTATCTTTGAAAAGAATACATCACCCACTCAATGGAGAGCCACAACAATTACTCTAGACGAAGAAGAAAGAAAGGTTGATATTGCAGCCGAGAGGCCAATATTACCACCTCATGTGTGGTAGTAAGCATCCTATCTTACCAACTGCAAAGAGGTCATTCCAAACACGGAGCCGCCAAAGTTACCAAGAGCGGCAGCTTATGCTAAGAGAAGAGATGCCACATCATCAAAGCATTGACTATCCAGAAGCGGAAGAAGTCAACACATGGATCGAGGAGTTGTTGACCAAAGGTAGTGAGGTGTGAAAAGACACCTAGGCTGGGACGTCCTAGTCTCTAGGAAAGCATTTATGATTAACAGTTAGTTAACTTGATGACTCATTCCAAGTTAACCAACTGTCCCTTGAATCATGCATGTCTATCTCTATTTATGAGGTGGTTTGTTTTAAACTTCCATTGATTGTGGATGTTTGTTTTGACTCCACTAATCATGGATGACTTATCCCATAAATCATGGATGTCTATCTTAGAGACACCTAATGCATATTAAAGTCCACCTTTAGTTTACTTTCAGTCAACTGAAGTAGTTTCCAGTTGACTCTTTGTTTAGTTTTAGTTAACTGAAGTAGTTTTCCAGTTAACTGCTTGTTCCCCCTTTTTTAGGAATAAATCTTGCTAATTGATTGGCAAGAACTCATTGTTAACTCAAAGAGATTTTGGGGTTGCCCACTCCTTTGAGTTCTATAAATAAGAGCCTTGGGCTCAATTTTTGTTTAACCTTTACTTGCTATGCAAAATTGTTGCGCCATTGTTTCCAACAGCTTTGAAAGCAAATATTTGTTCACTCTTGGATGAGAGTTCGTTGGTTGATCGTAATTGTGCATGATTTTGTGCCTTTACTGTCCCAACCTTTGTAATTCAATGATGAAGCTTGAAGAAGAAAGTCAAAAGGCACTTGCATTTTGGTCTGCCTATTTGAGTTCTTTCTACGTCTTGTATCTAATAGCTTGTTATTTCATTTCCCTCCTCGGATAGGGTTTCCTCCTCCTTAGATATCTGTTATTAACGAATGTCGTTTGTTGTTGTTTAATGGATTGTCCTTCAACCTATACTTCAGATAGGGGTTCCTCCTCCTTAGCAAGTTTGTCGGCCAAGACATCGTAAATTTGTTGTTTCTTGTAAGTCGTTTCCTAGCCCATACCTCGAATAAGGGTTCCTCCTCCTTGGTAGGTCTCAGATCTAGCTTACCGTAAAGAGCGTTTGTTTGTATCTAACCTTATCTCGGCATATATGTAAGAGTTCAGAGCCTCGGCCATATTCTAAGGAGACGATGGATTCAAGTGATCCAACCAATCCATTCTCGCTCCTATACCCTCATGCTCTGTTTACCTTGAGGATATTGGATAGATTAAAAGCTAGAACAGTCGTAGTTAAGATCTGCAGAAACCAGAGAAAAAGCTTAGCTACGATGTATTGTGTTTGTGCACCCTTGTGTCCTACCACTGAATTACAAAAAGATAGGAACCTTAGTTTACCATTCCCTTCCTTACGCATTGCTTTAAGCAGAGAGGGACTTCTCTTTAAATAACAAAGAAGTGTTGCAAAACATTTGAACGTTTAAACGCCAACACCTTGTTTGGGGCGTTGGCTCAATTCTCGATCCACTTTTTCCTCTATTCATATTCATGTAATTTGTGAGGCATTGCTTCTTCAATGTCTAGAGGGAGATTTTTATACTCTAAATAATAGGCAATAATATCATCTTGCATTGAACTTTGTGCTTCCCCGTTGCAACTACTTCCCTCTAAATGAAACTAGGATGAAGAGGTCTATCAAAAAACCCAACCATGGTTCTTTGTGCATGACTTTTTTATTTATTACTATTGTTATTGGCTCTAAAAGAACTTGCCTCACTATTTTGATTGTTGGAATTTCTTGCATTAGTCTATGTTTTCTTATTGTTATGCATCATGTATAACATTTGCCCCATCATATCTAACATAAGTTCAAACTACCTTTGAAACCTATCTGCAAGATCTTTCTAAGTTTTTTCTCTCTTTCCATATTTACTTATTCCATCTCAAATTCCAAAGGAGATTTTCTTTAGTTGTTCTTAGGAATTGATGTTAAGTTTTTCTAAGTTCTATTTGGTAATATGAATTGGCTTTATCATTTGACTGCATAAGAAGGAAATCTCACAAGTTGGGAAGATCCAACTCTAATACTCTTATAATATCCCCTTTAAAAAAAGTCCTATTTTGCACAAATTCACCAAACTCTAGCTTTGGAAGATGGTGCTCTAGCAACAGGTGAAACCTAGGTTAGAAAGCTCAAATAGTAGATGAATCCCTAGGGATTTTCAATGAATTTCCACCAATAATCCTAGAATCTCAACAACTGAATTGTACTCAATTTTATGGTGCTAAATCTATCCTCAATTATGCCTTCAAATCTACTTTCCAACTATCAAAGTCATTAGATTTTATAAAATAATTTTTTTCCTTGAAAATTTGGCTCACTTTCCATTTGGATGCCTTTGAAAATTGCCTCATTAGTATTACCTTTCACTGTCGAATTGGTATGACTTGGAATGAAAGAGTGTTGAATTTGATCTTGAAATTGCCCCCCATTGTGCCCAAAAATACTACAATCTATCTTCCAAGTTCATTTCAACCATATCCTAGATGTAGCACTCCAATTTGAAGAAAAAAGTGTTGTGCAATTTAAAATTAAATCAAGTATGCCCAATAGTGATCTCTAAGTGAAATCATGCCAAGGAATTGTGGGTTTTTGTCCTCCAATTCCAAACCTAAAGGGATTTCATCCTCGCATTAAATTGAACAAAAGTACAATGCTCCATCAAAAAGAAAAAATAAAAAGTAGAATAGTTGATCAATATGACTCCTTAATTGGCCTCTCTTAAATAGAGTTTTCCTCCAAAAGACAACTCTTCAAATTTCCTTCTTGACCCTTGATTGATATTTGCAAGGAATTATTTAAAATAAACTTCAACTATAAGAGACCTTATTTTCTATTTTAATTTTACCTGAGGCACTCTTTACTATAGTTTCATTTTATATATCACATAAGTGGCCCCTTTTGTGAAATTATGTTCCTCTTAATTTATTATTTTATAATCCCATTTCCCTAGCGCAAAATTCCCAAGGCTCGTGAGAAATGCATGATGGGTTTCCACTTGGCTTAATTTTGAAGAGAGGACATTACATGGGTCATATAGCTACTATTGTGAAGTTGGAAACCCACCCTCTTGACAAAAAACTCTATGGTGGGAAGGAGTGTGTTTACCCCATTTATTGGTTAAGTGTTTAGAGCCTTAAATCTTCTAATGGGTCAAATTACACCACTCCACTACCATCTTCGAAGCAATAAGGCAATGGCCCTTCCAAAATAAATTTACATTAGGCAGACCATTTCCTCAAAATGATGCAACAATGGGAAAACCTTTTGTGTTGGTGGTTGAAAAGATGACAGTTGATGAAGGGCAAAGGATTTGGAAACAATATGGAATAGAAAACAATTCAATTTAGCATACTGGAAACTTGGATTTCTTCTAATTCTCTAGCTAGAGACTCTACATCTACTCCCCCTTTCCCACCCGTTTATGGGTTTGGCACCTATAGAGGAACAATATATTGGTGATGACAAACCAAATTCTATTTTGGAGAATCAATCAATTGTGTCCAACATTCTATTTTGGATGATTTTATAGGATGGATAGAAGAGTAGCATGGGACATATGGTTCTTAAATCTCACTCCAAAAAAGGTTTGGTGTGAGATTATGTCCCCTACCTCTCTTCCCTTGGTATGAGATTATGCTCTCTCTCTCTCTGATAGTACATCATATGTTTGATTGCTACTCCTTACTGCTCATCAAAGTATCATGTATGAAGGATAAATTTCATTATGTTGTTTTCTTTTGTTTTTAGTATACATAAATGTAATAAGCTATGTTATCCCAAGTTTCTAGGATGGGGGCAATAGGGGACGGTTGTATAAAAAATAGGGAAAATTTAAAATTTATAAGGAAATTCTAAATATCCATATAACATTGATAAAGGATTCATATATACATTATAGAATCTTAAGACATAACATTTGTGTTAAATTGAAAGTTAACATGAGAGTCGAAGTCAAACAAATTAGCAAATGTCAAACTTAATTCAAATTGTTTTCATAATTCATTGTCAATATGCATATGGTATTAAAAAATGGTATACAAGTTACAACAAAATGCCCAAAGGCTACAAGTTTCACATTCGATTACAATATGAAAATACAAAAATAGAAAGTACACAATTGCCCCTAATCTACATCTCTCAACATTGCATCAAAATCAAAGTCCTCTAAGTCATTGCCACTATGAGTGTCTGCCTCATCCAACGAAATTCCAACCAATCCCTTTGGTGCCTCCTCATCAACATGGGCAACATCTTCAAGATCAACATCCCACTGTAAAGCTAGAGTCTATCAATACTCTAGAGTTTGACGATCTTGAAGTTGAAAAGCATTATGCACAACCACTAGCTTCCTCACTCGTCTAGAGGTAACTTTATTCCTCCTAATGGAATGGATAAAGGCATATGTGGATCGATTTCTCTTTGTAGCAAAGAAACTGACAACCTGTGAAAGGAGGTGAATGGAAAGCATCCTCAACTATGGTTTATCATTCTTGTTCCATGTTCACCATCCAATAGGGTCAGCTTGAGTTAATGTAGCTCTATTTATATTCGCTTACTAAATGTTGGACCATGAAGATTTGTGAAAGCAAGCCATTTTGTGTGAAGTGTTATAGACCCCTCAACTGAATACATGTTTTGAAAGGCCTTCATTAGCCCTTCTTTCACGTATTCATCATCAGAAGGAGGCAACCTTCCAACCTTTAGTCCATACCTTTTGGGATTTAGAGCAAAGGCTACTATAGGAAACAAGATGTTCATTGTGTTTCACCTCCACATCATAATGGGCTTAATATGTTGTTCATATATCCCAAAGTAGGATCCTTAGTCAAAATTGTTTGCTTTATCTTTCCAAGCATGTTGTCAAATTCTCATATCTCTCCAAGACTAGGAGAGTTTGTATAAGCATATCTAATGACATCTACAACATGTGAGATGAAAGAGCAAACATATCTACAAAATGCAAACAAAAGGTTCAAAAGAATTAATTTTAAGTTAAAGACTTCAAAAGTTGAAATGTTGAACAATAAAATTAAAATATTAAAATAAAAAATATGAATACTGGCAATTTAATATTTAATATTTAATAAAATCAATAACACTTACCCCACAATGGACCACCAATCATAATCAAGGATCCTTTGTTTGATGGTCTTTCCTTTAGTAGAGCTTGAATTAGACCATCTACTCCACTCTGAATTCACCATCATCAACTGCAAAGGCTCATGCACATCAACCATCCTCTCTAAAAAAATGAAGCAATTGGCATATCTTGTCTCAACAAGTTTGAAGAATTCCCTCTTTGAAAATGTCTTAAAGAGAACAAGTGAAATGTGACGGTTGCAAATGAACATTCGAAGATTTTTAGTTTCTACCACCACTTGCTTCACCCAATCTAATCTTCCTATGTCTTTAAATGCATGAACACAACATGAGGTCCAAAAAATATATTTGTAAGCACCCTCCACCATCATACCACCCATGTGTTGAATCAATGACCACCTATACAACATTTGAGGCCTTGACCTCCTCCATAGCCTCTCTCTAAATGCTAAACTGGAAGTTTGCATCCTTACGCTTCCCTAAACAATCCATGACTCTAAGAAGAGTCAAATGGGCTTTTGACTATGATATTAATGAGTGGTTGATGTCTAATGTCGGTATATCCATCCATCAAAATAGAACCCGTGTTGATCCAAGTTTGCCTCATATCCTCCATTAGCAAATTAATCTTAGAATATTCTTTATCTAAGAGGGAAGTGCATAGTTTATGATCTCCTAAGAGTACAAATGGCATACCAATAGTTGTTGCATCTTTGGGCATTTGTTTGAAATAAAAGGAACGAGACACATGAAATAAGATGGAATGGAATTGGCAATCAAAGACTATTACATCTCGTGACTGCATATTAAACATACTTACAACTATCCCTAGCCTCTCACCACCACTAACCTTCATCTTTCCTCATATGTCAATATCACTACTACCACTACCAATCATGGATGTCATAAGCATAGATGAATGTCCACTCGCAAAAAAATGTGTCAGCATCGTCACACCTATAGACCTCATTTCTACCTCCATTTACAATCTATGAGCCTTTAGCTTCTCATCATCTTTTATGTTTGAACAAACCTTCACTCCACAACCAATGACACCCAAGAAATGAGTACTCTTTTGTAGCTACCTCTAAAATCTGTTGCAAATGTGACACACCACACCCTACTCCCCCCAAATTTTATTTTTTGGTATCTAGGGTTGTCACAAATTGGAGAATTTTTTTAAATTTTTTTTATGGTTAAAACAACCCTTTGCATAAGCTCTCAATATTTCTAAAGGGAACTCAAATGGATTCTTTACTTGTTCACCTCCACCCCAAACACTTCCACACTTTGATGAGGCTAAAACCCTTACATTTATTTGAGTTTTTTCACTTCATTGTCACTATTGTTATTCTCACTATTGCTCATGTTTTTTTTTAGATTTATAACACCCAAGAAATGAGACTACTCTTTTGTAGCTCCCTCTAAAATCTATGTTGCAAATGTGGCACACCACACCCTACTCCCCCCATTTTTTTTTTGTATATAAGGTTGTCACAAGTTGGAGAAAAGTGTTTTTTGTTTTTTTTTGGTTAAAAGGACCCTTTGCATAAGTTTTCAATATTTCTAAAGGGAACTCAAATGAATTCTTTACTTGTTCACCTCCACCCCCCAAACACTTCCACACTTTGATGAGGCTAAAACCCTTACATTTATTTGAGTTATTTTCACTTCATTGTCACTATTATCATTCTCATTGTAATTCATGTTCTTTTTTTAGATTTAATACAAAACTTTAAATTGAAAAATGAAAAATTGAAAAAAAATAAAAAAATCAAACATTTCTGACTTTAAGAATTGAAAAAACCTTGCATAAAAAATAAATAAATGAAAGAATGACGTATCTATTTAAAGAAATTGCAATCTCACTACCAATGATGCTCTAGATTCAACCTCTTTTGCAGCTACTCCTAGCATAAAAAAAATAAAAATGATGCTATAGATTCACCTAGATGCAATGAGTGCTAAGTGGACCACTCACTATCATGAGAGATGAGTTCGTCAATGAGTTTGACTTGTAAAACTACACGGTTGAATCCTATAGCAATATCACAATTTGCTCTTCCTTCAAACCCCACTACAATATATTTGCACAAACAAAAAATGCATATAAAATGAAACGAGGGTTTTTTCCCTCATTTAAGGCAGGTTGGGGTGTGGAGGCCCACAATAAAAGAATATAATTTTTTTTAATCTGAGTGTTTTCTTTTATTAAAAATGCCATCTTTAAAATGCATATGAAATGAGGCTCATTTTCCCATTTAAGGCAAGCTGGGGTGTGGAGGCCCACAATAAAAAAATAAAAAATAAAAAATATATTTGAGTGTTTTCTTTTATTAAAAATGTATCTTTTCTTCTTTTTTTTGGGAGGGGGCGACAACTCCCTTCTTTCCAGTCCCCACATTTCGGGGACATTTCCTATTGTTTCCATTTTTTTGGGAACGGCCCGAGGACATCCCCTAGACATTCCCCCATCCCTGAGATGTCCTGAAAACGGGAACACACCTAAAAAAACCGGGGACACATCTCTGGGTTTCCTTGGTAATAAGAAATACTTTGAGATAATGATCAAATTAGAAAATAAGAAATACTTTGAGATAATGATCAAATTAGAAAAAAAGTAAGTTCCAATTTAAAAACTCAAGTAAACAACAATAATCGTATAGAGAAAACTAATCGTAATGTTTAACCAAGGCCATCTTCTAAGCTACACATAATTAAAAAAAAAAAAAAAAAAATTAGTTTCAAAATACAGTCACAGAATTATTTCTAGCCTTTTAATTTGCACCAATTAACAACCTTTCCACTCATCAGGCTAAGTTATAAATGTACATAAAGTTTATAGATATTCCCCAAAATTTACAAATTAACATTAACTCTCTGTTTTCCTGAATTCCTTGTGTAGTATATACATTTCATGCAATGACATGGTTCACAACTCTTATATTCTTGTAAAGGAAAATTCCAGCCTCCAAATTTTCCCTGCTTACAATATAACGTTGCAATTGCAAATCGAACTTTCCGTGTCAAACAATCAACCCTTAGAATAGGTTGAAGTCGCTGTCCCCAAATGATGATAATGACCGCTTAGGATTCGTTAGTTGATTTGAAAAACTCATAGTTTCATCCAGTTTGTCTAACTGAGATTTAACCCACGGTGGGTTACCATAACTGTCAATCCACAGTACTTCACCTGTAGTCTTGTGCTTGAAATCAGGAGCTTTTGGATTTCTCTGTAGATTCACTTTGTGAGCATGCTTATCTTTTTACTTATTAACCAACATCAATGTGGGGAGAAAAAATCACAGAAAGAAAGAAGATTCCTAAATTTACAGAAAGGAAATGTGATTACTGAGTTGTTTACCTTATCCTTTCTGTTGTCCCACCATTCAGTTGGATTAAGAAAAAATGCCTGCCACAACTTTTCTGTCGCAATAACCTTGCTGCCTGGAAACAAAGGTTTCATTCAAGTTTGTTTAGGCACCTTACATTCAAATTTCTTTCTAAGTAAAGCAATTGTTGAATAGCAGCAAAAATCGTTTGGGGAAAAATCCGGCAAACCAAAAAGTTCAGGATTTTTTGAAAAAATCAGGAAAAAATCGGATTTGAAAAAAATGTAAAAAATTGTAGAAAAAGAGACAAATGCTACTCTTTTTTTAAATTTAAGGTCATTTCCATAGCATAGAGATATAGAGAGCAAATAAAATAGAAATTTTAACCCATGAATTGTAGAAAGCTTGCATGTTGTTTATCAAGTTATGTTTGTTGAGCTTAAAGGCATCTGTTTCTTGCTTAGGTTGTGAACTAAAGATCGGTTGGAGCACCTCAAACGATAGAGTAGTGTATATTTGAGATATGGAATCAACTGTAATGTAAAATATTTGCAGAAATGACATCTGAGAAAAGTGGAAAAAGCTAGTGTATGGAGGAGTCATAAATGATACAAGTGACCAAAAGCTTTGAGAAGGCAATGACATGAATGAAATAAAGTGGAGGATGAAAAAGTAAGTGTGATAAAATAAAGGATTTGCTAAGGGTTAAAATCTTAGGCAGATACTCTTTAAAGCTGTGCAAGCTTGAAATCAGAGACAGTGCATTACCAGTTCAAGAGAATGGTTAAAATCTTAGGCAAATACTCTTTAAAGCTGTGCAAGCTTGCAATCAGAGAATGGAGTCTGAATTTAGGGTAATGCACTGTCTCTGATTTCAAGCTTGCACAATGATGTCTTTGAATTACAGACATAATCTGCATGCTTGGCATAAAAATGGGTGCAGGATTGAAATCCTTCGAGACCTATTTTATAAGTTTTGAACATGAAGTGAACTTATTTTTAATATTCTCTATGTAAAGTGCCTATAGGCTATGCAGGTTATAGACTTAGTATTAGACATTTACATACTTTCATTTCATTGCTGCAATCATCATCAATGAGGAACCTCATCGTTTTCATTTTGGAATAGTACAACCTTGGACATTTTGCAAGAGTTAGCTAAAAAACTAGACCAAAACATGATAACCCTATAACCTGACAAGGGGAAGACTATAACTGATTTGACTTGACATTTAAATGATGATTAATCTATGACAAAAAGAGAGACAAAGCAGTATGATCGTTGATTTTTGTATAGGTACCACAAATGGTTTTTTTGGGGGACCTTGGGACAAACTTGGGCCATATGAGGACTTCAAAATCTCTGGGAAAAATTCGATCAATGTTTTATCTGAGGGAAATAGAGTCAAGCCTATCACCTAACATCTAAACAGACAATGAACTTAAAATGATACAATAAAGTTATTTACAATTTGGACTGATTTGGTGTAGACTGCTTATTCTTTGTACAAGTTTCATATGTACAGTTTTGACTAACTTGGTCATCAAAGTTAGCTTCTGAAGTTTTCTTGGCATGGAGGTGGTAAATGCTATAACCATTTATAAGGTTACCTTACACAGGCACGACTAGTGAAAATGGCTGGAATTGCTTATTTTGATTAATGAAGAATCCCTTGCTTTATTTTGCTGTGGTTTACTTTATTTTAGGGCATATTGACAAGACTGCGATCTTAAAGTTCAAAGCAAAAAGGAACCCGTTTGCACGTGTATGTAGGGTAGACTGCAGAGTCGACAACGGTCACCCTTAACTTATCGTGACCCTGATTTGTAGCAAAAAATGCGCCAAATTTAGGGTTTTAAAATGTGGGATTTGTTAGCGCAATTTATGGCAACTTTTCCGCAATTTTAACGTGAAAAAAAATCGCGATTTTCAATTATTTTTTGCCAGTCAATGGTCTGCAAAAAATCCTGAAAAAAATCGGGGAAAAAATTGGCAAGCTTGAGGATTTTTTAAAAATCACAAAAATCGCGATTTTTTAAGGATTTATGCTTCTATGCCTTGAAACAAACAGATTCTATTATAGGTGTTGTAGCCAAAAATAATAAATATGGAACATTTGCATTTTGTAGAGCAAAACAACAATAGTAATTCCTGAACAGAACTCAGCTCAGCATTCTAAAACAAGCACTAATGTAAACACATCTAAGTAACATATAGCTGAAAAAAAACAGCTCGTATCTCTTTACTGAACCTAAAAATGAAGCCACCGTTTATATTTTAATTATTTTGTTGAACAAGATTCTGCACTCTATTGTCCTTACAGCCCTCTCCATAGTTCAGAACTAAAAATATGGAGGCCTAAATTTTTTTTCCCTCAAAATTATGGGAAGTAGATAGAGAGATATTTAAGCCTTATAGTTAATAGGATATATTTATTCTGGATAAAGAGCATAAGTTTTTGATAGCAATGTGGATTATAAGGGTAGCATAGCAAGTTCTAATCAGGCATTGGGTGGTTTCAGTGAATGTACAAAAGGGTCATGCATTTGATTTGTGAGACCAACTGAACAATTGTGTGCACTCCAATTTTAACTTGTTCATATTCTCTTGGGATATCTGGATCAACTGTCAAATACCCAAAAATAGGACCTTGTCAATCAAATGACAGAATTCTCTATACTGCCTCAAAAACATCTTTAACCTGTGCCATTGCATCCAATTACCTTCCTCCAATCAACAGGAGTCCACAAGTCAAATCCTTAACATTCTTTGAGAATCAGCACCCTATCCGATCTGACTAGGGGTGCCTCATATAGTGTTTCCAATCAAGAGAACATTTGCTAGAAATATAAAGATATTTTATAAGCTTTTGGATTAAATTGTGTAAGTTCTTTTTGCATCAACATTCTGGATCACACTCAATGATCCATCATCAGGTTGAGAAATGTGAGGAAGAGAAATAAAATGAATTGCAGATTAGTCTATTTCAAAGACTTCATCTCTATTGAGATTGTTAAAAGAATCCTTGCTAATCACCACAGCTTCTCTCAAGTGCTTTTTAAATAGTTGTATTTAGCAACTACGATCTTCAATACAGATGTGGCGCATAGACTTGTGAGAATGTTCTTCCAGGAACAATTAGTTAATCTATTCATCTTTAATGTCAACATCATGCTCTCTAAAGAGCCAGTTTCCCTGATATTGGAAACCCTTCAAGAGCAATCCACTTTATAGACCCCCAAGATATGGAGAGGGCCTTCTCAATCTTTTGAGGAATTTATATATCTTCTCACTTTGTTGTGTGGTTTAAAGAACAATATGATAAGTTGTCTTTTAGGGATTTTGGAGATCTTATTTGACGACTTCAATATAAGGAAATAAACAGGGCACAAGTGGATTCCCCATCCTTGTGATGGTTCCTGAAGACAGAAATTAGCTTAACTGCTCTAGAGATACTGATTGTGATTGTATACATTCTTCCTGAAGATCACATGTAAGTAAGCAAGTACTTGGTCATTATGGTACTCATCACAGATTTGATGAGCTTGAGTAGTGAGATTTTTTAGGATCCTAGCTTTTTGGGCTGGATGATGATGAGATGATGCAAGTGAAACAATTTTAGCTAGGAAATTGCTTGTATTAACAAAAAGAAGGATTACAATATAAAGATGGAGTAAATACTGTAGACATTTAAGATGTCTAACAACCTCAACTACTAACTATTGTAGAAACAGTATATTATTGACCATTAACAATATGAGATATATTATTCTAACACCCTCCCTTAATGGCCAATCGTCTAACTAGCCTACAGAAAACAATTTGCAAGTCTTTTGGTCACAAATTCTTCAGAACACTCTGCGGCTGCTGAGACCCTCCCTGCATCTGTAGAATGTTAATGACCAAGAGAACCAAAAACCGTCTAGAAAAAAACAGAGAAGGCTGCCCCCTTCTTTAGAATGCTCTACAACAAGAGACAAGAGCCTACCACTGACTCTGCCACTGAGATGAGTCTACCACTAACCCTTCCAGAATTTGGGAACTGCTGACCAGAAGTCATCACAAAACGTCCAACCTGATGTTGGGTAACAGAGTTGTCCCTCCTTGTAGCCAGAGACACATACTAAGAACAACTGCCACGATTTTGAGGAAAAATCGTCAAACCTTCCAAACTTTTGCAAATGAGCACAACGCTCTAGAACACACTACAAGAAGTCAACTGTGTAGATGTTCGCCCCAGCAAACTCTAGGTGTGACCAAAACAGACTGCAACAAACCACAATCGCAAAACACTAAAATTGGAGTTTACAAAGCACCGTTTTTTTGGAAAAAACGGTAAAAACCCATAAAGAAATCCCACTCGACTCTGCGAATTACAAAAGCCCAGAAATAGGTAGCTGACACAAAATCCAAAACACAGATCAGCATACATAACATCATTTTAAGGCAAAAAGGGTAAAACCTTTCCAGAAACCAGAGAGCCCTCCCGAACTGCGAAAACCCTGACTAGGGCTTACAGGAGCAAACCCTTAATTTTTGAGGAAAAAATTATAAACCCTCCCAAAATAATTTTTTAGGAAAAAATTACAAAACCTCAACAAGTAATTTTTGAGGAAAAAATTACAAAAACCCAAAATAATTTTTTTATTTTTTCGAGAAAAAATATTACAAACCCAAAGAAAAAACATCTCCAGTTGGCCAAACAAAAAGGCATATCCTGTGCCCTAGGAGATGAAGACATCGAACAAGGCAAGAAAAAGGTACCCAGAAAATTTTATGAAGACCCAAAAATCTTCCTCCCGTCACTAATCAAAACCGGACGCGGGTTTTAAAATAATAGAAACCCGTCACAAAAGAGGTTGCGGCTCACACAAGAGACAACAAAAGTCGCATGACTTTGAGATGACCCACGAACCCACATACAAAGGCATGTAAAAAGAAACCTAGCTCGCCCAAAGGATCATGAAAGGGTCGTCGTGTATGAACAAAGGCAAACACGGGCTTATAAACCCATCGCAGGTCACGCGGCCATAAAATACAGAGACATGGGCAAACGTGCAGACGACGTGAGCAAGGAATAAAGTTGTCAAACAAACCTTCACGAACCAAAAGCTCCACACACAAAAAGAAAACACACAAAGAACAGAAGCTTCACAAAGGTTAAAAAACCAGAGGTCACGCGAGGCTTCACACACGAAAAACAACCCCCCGATGCAAACCTAGACCGTCGCACAAGCAAAAGAAAACGACGTCGTGGGAAGAAGACTCACGAGCAGACACGCGCACAAAAGCTCACGAACAAACCCTCGATTTTAAAACCTGAAGGTTTTAAAAAAAACAAAACTGAGGTCGCTTCCTCACGTGAATATAGTCGCGGATTACAAGAAAAAAAAGGGCGCACGAAAGAGAAAACAATGTTGCGGTTGCTGCAGACAAAGGCTTGACAAGCCTGTCAGCCACCCACAAAACAAAGCTCAATTCCAAACAAAGAGGGATCAAAACACTGCAAAACAAAACCAGCCAAAAGAGAAAAAAATACGAGCCACGGGAGTGGTGATATTTCTGACATGGTTGGCAAGAATAACAAAGAACCCTCCCAAAAACCTAAGCCCTCTCATGAGGGAGTCAGACCCAGACAAGCAACCTAGGCTCTGATACCTTGAAACAATTTTAGCTAGGAAATTGCTTGTATTAACAAAAAGAAGGATTACAATATAAAGAGGGAGTAAATACTGTAGACATTTAAGATGTCTAACAACCTCAACTACTAACTACTATAGAAACAGTATATTATTGACAATTAACAATATGAGATATATTATTCTAACAGCAAGCAGGTAAAAGTATCTATTGGTGGTTTTTCTATAAACCTAATGAGACAAGGAACCATCTTTTTCAAGTGAGGAGGATATCAAGTAAATTGCCATCGATTTCAATCTCTTTGATAAATCTAATGCCTTTTGAAATTTTGTTAAGAGAACAGAATTCTTCCAATTTATTCAGGCTATGTTGTCAACTGTGCTTTGTGTCATCAATATACCTTTTCTACCACTTTGGTTTAAGGGGAAAATAATTGAGGGCTTTACTTCATAATATGGTAGAAGAGTCAAAAAGAAATAACTCGAGGGTATATAAACTGGATTGCTCCTAAGGGTTTCATATATTAGGAAAACTGACCGAACTATAGCCACTAGGATTAAAGAGCATGATGTCAACATTAAACATGAACGGCCTAACAAATTAACCCTCATGGAACATTATTACAAGAGTAAGCACCATATCTATATTGAAGATACCAATATCATTGTTGCTTAAGACAACTATTTTAAAAGGTGCTTAAGAGAAGCCACAGAGATCAACAAACATTTAGACAACAGTCTCAATAGAGATAAGGCTAGTGACTAAACCACTCTTGGAATCCAATCATTCACTCCCTAAGAAACCCAAAGCCCCGAGATTCTAGTTTTTTGGTTGTTCTATGTTATTATGCTAACCTTTCTTCCCTCTTTTCTACCTTTCTACTCTCCCTCACTATTTTCTGGTCATCGGTTTTTTTTCAAGGTCCTATTTACCCATACTTTATCTTTGTTCTCTTTTCTTCCATTCATTTCCTTGGCTTTCCTCACTCTTCCTCTTAGTTTTGTAGGTTTCCAAAAACCCTTGAACTTTACATATTGGTAGGTTTGGCAGATGGCTGTTGGTAATGCCTCGAGTTTTGTCGGCCCAGTTGCTATAATGTCTCAACACAGATTTTTTTGAATGTTTACAAATATTTGGTGAAATACATAAACCCTCACACTTTCTGACAACCAAAATCCCAATGTGAATAAGGTGAGACCATACAGCTTTTCTAGCAGCAAACTATACAAATTCAATGAATGCAAAAATTGGTGGCATTGTCATCAAAACTAAAACAAATCTAGTTTAACTTGCAGAATACCATCCAGCTTATACAATAACTCATTACAATATAAATACTGAAATGATAGCAGCATACTCTCATGTAAATATCAATAATAACCAAGGTATACTCAGTCTGACTAATAATGCAGAATGACAAAACCTGATTTGTCTAACCAACTATAGGCAACAAAATCAACATCAATCCATTTGTTGTAGTTGTTATTAAACAATGCAAGCTTCTAAATGATATATTACTATTTAAACCCCAAACTGTATTCTTCTTGCTCAGAATGGAACAACGCCCTATCTAAAGGTGTGGCTAACTGTAATACCCAAAAAGTCTACTCTAAACTGCAATATAACAACCCAGAAATATGTAAATACTTCCCAAAATGTTGTACAGGAATTGCATGCAAGTAAAAAATATAGCTAACAAAGTAATATTGCCCAGCCCAAATGGTACGGACAGACATTATTGCATATTCACATGGTATGGTAGTCCCATTTTCTCCTCGTTTTCTGCAAAGTAGAATATGTACAGCAAACAAAAAGTTGATAAAAATAAGATAAACTCCAAAAATTTGTGATGAAGATTTACATTGGCATAGACTAGGTACAGCAGACCAAATACAATTTATGTTAAGCCTTGTCCCCTTAGTGGTGTGATCCTTTTCAACTATTAGGCAATCTTTGTACAGCAGCATCCAATGAATGGCCAGCAATTAACAAAGTATTGCAATTGGGTTTTGTTGACGCGGTTTTTGCGACTACACCAACACAGAATAAAGTCGCCAACGGCTACCCTATCCTCTCTTGAACAAAGTTTCCTGCATGCTAAGATTGCGAGATAGATCATACATTTAACTCCAAGGTTCCTTAAGTGCGAATAGTCTCAGTTGGCTTGATGTGATCTTACTGGTATTTCAAGGGGACTTACACAATTGTTCGACAGTTGACAGTAGACAGCGGACTAAGGGCTTTCATGTAATTCAAATGATTTGGCAAGTGAGCACAAGTTTCCTAATTCTAACCATAAATGAACTGAATTTAAATGAGTGTAGGGCCTAAGAAGTTTATGTTCTACTCTACGGCGTGGGACATGGCAATCAATTCTTACGGACTTCAACCGAACCTTGCTTTGCCTCGCTTCGGACAACTTCCACAAAACCAGTGCAATTTTCAGAGGAGTGGCGAAAGGTGTTCAAATTATAACTCGACATGCAAGTACCATCAAGACGATGCATACAAACACGTGAATCACAATCGAAGTTAAGATTGAGAAGTAAATCCAGTTGACCGCGTAGGGCGAACTCACCGTCAGCGAGCCCACTAGTGGTATGGACAAGCGAAGTCTTGTTCAAATCGAGCACCACATTCCACAATTACTAAGTACTTGCATGAAATGAAATCTACTTTACTTTAAGCTACTTCAAGATGCTACGTGAATTGGAAGGACGAAGAAGCCTCAACAACTACTCATAACAAAGAAGAAATCACCATCAATGAAAATTCTTTTATTATGAAAGCATTCATGACAACTTCTTACAAAGTATTCAATGGGAAAACTTTCCTTCCTCTTCAATCTAAACTATACTATCAACTATTCTACTTTCTACTCTATCAATTTCTCTCTACTCCTTCTCTGCTATCCTAACTCTGATCTAATTCTAATGAGATACAAATGAGGGGGACTCCCCCTTTAATAGATGGCCAAGTCCAACGGACGGCTTAGATTACAATCTGCTGGATGGCCCAGATCGTGCCACATCAGCCCTAAACAAGATTCGCCCTAAAAACCGCCACAAAGAAGAGTGGGGTAATAAATGAGCCATTAATATCCATCATCCTTCTAGAAGATTCTCGTTTGCAGACGCGTTCACACTATTCTTGATCTTCTTTCTTGACGTTGTTCTTCAACTTTGTTCAAGCTTCCATTCTTTTCTCCATCTTGAGTTTTGAAAACGTTTCTTCTCTGTCACTAAGTCTCAACACTTAGCCATTTTCTTGCAACTTTTCTTCCTTCGAGGTTGAAATGTCATCTTGGATCACTTTCTTCATCACTGCTTGGCCTCAACGTTCCTCCTGCAAAACAAGCAAGGAGAAGAGCATTAGAGCACTTCATAATATAAATTATGAAGAGCACAAAAGATTTACTGAGAGGGGGGCGCGGGGGGTGGGGGGGTGAATCAGTAAATCAATCACAAACTTTTATTTCTTAATCTTTTTCAAACTTATTACAATCAATTTTTGATATGACTCAATTTCCCCAAGTTGACACAACTTTATTGAAATAATATTTTTCAAAGTAGGCACCAACCTACAGATTTACAAAAGGATGATTTAGTAGAGTGTAACCTACAAGGAACACCTAGACCTTTACAAATTTAGTAGGCTCCTACCTACAAGGAGCACCAACCCCTAGTGCAAGGCACCAAACCTTGTCTTGATGGATGTATGACAGCCTTCAATCTGATCTGCACATTCCCAACTCTCCAATCTGCTCTATATGATAAATGATATCACCCTAAGCCCACACAAGGAGATGGGTCTTTAGACTGAACTGCTTATCCTGTAACAACCACACCTTCAGCTTTGAATGGTATGATAAATATATAAGTTGACCAAAGGTTGCAACTATTGATGATCACAACTCTTGCCTCTTTATCTTTCAGTCATACCCTTTGAGACTTGCCTCTTTGCCAAATCGATTTTTAATTGATTTAATTATTTTTCTGTTTACACACAGAACTGATTACTTTTTAAAATCTCCAAATCACATTCTCCTAACATTATCATTTGTGTCTTTTTGGTAGAACACGTCCCTTCAACCTTATTAAGCAAAAGACGTCATGGTTAAGAGATGATGTACATGTCTCTTAAGAACAAATAGTATTCTTCCTTACGTGTCCCTTCATAGCCAACGAAACGTGCCCCTTTTTTTTTGATATTGACCCAAACAGTTCGCAGCTATTCAATCTTGAGTTGAAAGAGATGTTACACTTCAGAATTCCGTATCTCTTTGTGAAATACGTGTCTTTTGAAATCCGCATTACACAGAAATACGTGTTTCTCAAACACGTCTTAGATAATGAATCGCGCCCTTTCACAATGACTAGTTATAATGCATAATCATCAAGTCGAAACTTTCATTAAGGAGATTTATATATGCTGGATTAGTTTGCAGAAGAGGCATCTTAGATATATTTGCATCTTTGAAATAAGACGAGTTGACATAATGAATAGCCGCATTCATTAACAAATATGCATTATTTTGGTTATGTTTGTAGATACGTATAGTTTTAGCTATTTCTGAAGATAACAATTATAGCACCCTGAGTTGATCATTTGAACCAGATATTCGAGTTCAAGCAAAATGTTGAATTTTTGAAGATAATTAATCTGCTTTTAACACAACCGCACAAACAAAACAATTCTGGACTTTTTCGTCTTATATTTCAATCTGTATGTTGTGATATATGTTTTGATATGTAGCTATCGCCTCATATTCCGATCTGTATGCAACTTCACACCAATTTCGATATAATCTTTCATCAAGCTTATCAGCCTTATATATCTTTAAAAGTCTGATTGTCTTGACATCAATGACAATACTTCTAACAAATTCAACTTACTTACCAGGATTCTCACACTCTAACTTCCAAGCGTTCATCGTCTTCACTAGCCAACTTCGCGTTCAAATTCTTCATGCCTTAGCCAAATTTCCAACCCATCTTGCATTCTGCCAGGGCATACTTCACTCTGACATTTCATCCAACCCAGGCTCGAGAAAGAAAAGCTTTCATCAGGAACTCGATCAAAAATCATCTAGGCGATCATTTTCAAATTCATCCGCCAAGGCATTTTTAACTTCACAAACATTCCTTTCCCTTGCCTTAGAAAAATTTTCAAATTTCCCTTAGGAAATTCATCAACTTGGTGCCCATTTAAAATCTTTACCTCAGAATCCTTGGCAACCTGTGGAAGACCTTGAAATCCATTCCTCATCGATAATCTTCAATACCCAGAAGAAAATTTCTTTCAGAACTTGTCGAATTCATGGGTATACAACGAACGGGTTCTTTTAATTTCTCTTGAATTTTGAACCTTAGAAAAATATTTTTTTAGAAATTTAATCCATTTTTTCATCTCTGTGAACATCTTGTTGCTTTGACTTGAGAAATTTTTTATCAACCTGTGCAGCTGGCATCCTCCGACTTCATCTCCAACAATTTTTCTCACGTCTTGAGAAATTTCATCACCTCAGAGTCTAGGTGTATTTTCTAGAGGAAGAAAATATTTTGCCTTAGAAAAATTTTGGATTACTTTGAAAATTTTGCCTTAGGAAATTTCTTTTCAACTTCATTCACCTTGCCTGTGAGGAAAATTTTATTTCATCCACGCTCACTTAGGAGATTTTTTTATCAAATGAGCACATATTGTATGTCATAGAAAATGTCTTTTAATCTCAACACGTAGCATGTTTTATCATCACCTTGGGCGCACTTCACACTTAGAAGAGAAAATTAGCCGCGCCTCAGCAATTTTTACTACCATCACCACCTTCAACGCTTAAGCAATTCTTTTATTTTCACCATCTTTATTACTCACCTCACTTTGGGCGCATATCACTAGTCATGAAGGATGAAATACTTTGAATGCCTCCTTGTGACCTTTGAGCTCCCTTCACTTTGTCTTTATATGCCCTCATTTGGGCGCATTTAAGCATGAGAAGAGGATAAGATTTCCAACACCTCTTTTGACTTGTTGACTTTCTTTATGAACTTTGACCCCACTTGTTGCATGGGCGCATTTTGCTTGTGTAGAGGAATGAAGATTTTGTCTTCTTCTAGGCCAAGTTGGGCGCATTTTGGCATACGTGAAGGATGACTCTTGAGCTTCCTTATTTTTGTCTTCACATGGCCCCATTTGGGCGCATTTTGCTATGTGTGGTGCATAAAACTCTTTGACTCCTTTGACTTCTTGAGAGGTGGGCGCATTTTGCCATGGGAGGTGGACGAAACTTGTACTTAGAAACTTTTTCACATACCTTGCTTGGCTTGAGGTGAGGGCGCATTTTCAAGGTGGAGGTGGATGAAGTTTGTTGACCTCTTTGACTTGCCTGTTGCATGAGCGCATTTTGGTATAGGAGGAGGATAAACTTGTGCCTTAGAAATTTTCTTGACTTCTCTACCAACTTGGGCGCATTTCACCTATGGAGGTGGATGAAGCTTGACACTTAGAATTTATTTTGCATGCCACTAGCTGGAAGTGGGCGCATTTCACCTATGGAGGTGGATGAAACTTTAACTTAGAATATTTTCTTCACATTCCCAAGGCAAGTTGGGCGCATATGGAGGCATGAGCAGGATATCTTCACCACTTAGAAAGTTTTCAATCATGCCTGTGAGGAGGGCGCATTTTGGGGTAGCTGCAGGATAAACTCTCTAACTTAGCCATTTTTCTTCCTTGGGCGCATTTCAAGGGTGGTGAAGGATATTTTCAACACTTAGGCGTTTTTCTTTCTTTCTGCCTACTTCTCCATGCTTTACTATAAATAGTAAGTCCCTTGATTTTCATACTTCAGAAGTTCAGATTGATTTGAAATTTGAATGCCGGATCTTCACGACTTCATCAACCTGTTGACACTGCTATTTCGGGTTGGCCTGCTATTTTTAGCCCATTTCTGAAGGTGGTTTGCTATTTATAGTAACTGCCTGCTTTTGATACCTCCACAACTCCGTTTGATTTGAAATTCGAATGAGGCACTCCTCACCACGTGACCTGCCTGTCGACATTGGCGCATGCTGCTGACTTGCCATTTTTAGCCTGTTTCTGGAACAACTTACTATAAATAGTAAATGCTCCGTTTGCCTTCAAATTTTATTAGCAGATAGCTTGAGAGATGCCGATCGCAGTGGTTTACACCGGTTTTCGAAAATTCTGACTTTTTACGCCTCTTTTTGGGCCCCGAAGCTAGAAACCCTAATTCATCTTGCATGCATACCAAATGATCTCCGTTCATTCTCATTTCTGTTGCATTGTGATCAGCTCGTGATTCTGAAGTGTTGGGAGGCGGCCGTCGGGACGCATCTTCTAAAAATAGTAAGTTCCTAAATGAGTGACCATCTCCGTTTGCATGTCACGTCACTGCGAAGCTCTCGAAAAACCCATAAAGAATATGCAGATATGCAAAGGAAACCCTAACACGCAAACCCTAAAAATAGCCTCCGAAGGCTGAACTCTGAAAGTTATCATCTCACTTTGCATGTTACACCATTGCGAAGGTCTCTGAAAACCCAGAAGGAATCTCCAGACATGCATTGAAAAACTCTGCATCTAAGCCCTAAAATCTGCTCCGAAAGCTGAATTGCTAAAAATAGTAAGTTGTCTGTTTCAGCTCAAATTTTGCACATGAGCAACTTGATGTGTTTTGAATGTAGCGTGACTGTCGGGATTTCAAGAATGCTAAAGGAATGCCTTGAATTGCACACTTACTAAAAATAGTAAGTCGTCGAAATCTGATGAAATTTAGCTAAAAACATGCTGGAAGCATACTGACAACAATGTTAATCTCTGTTTTCAATTCATTCACCTCGTTTGACCCTAGATTAACCAGGAAAACACAAACCCTAATTTTCAGACTTGGCCAAATTTCACATTTAAACTCAATGGCGGGCACGTCCTCCGAAAGGAAGACCAGAGAAAAGAGACAGACAGACAGACAGAGAAAAACCAAAGCCAAAAGACCAGAATGGAGCAAAAATTAGGGGTCCCCATTTTGAATGGGGCGATGTGTGAAAAAGGTCACAACAGGTTTTAAGTAGTATGGAAGGTACCATGGTCTCCTTCAAAGCTGCGACCCTTTAATAATCTGGTATGACCTGAAATATTATGCTATAGGCTAGAAAAATATCACATATAAACCTCTAGAAACACAAAATAATAATATTTGCTGTCACCATAGCTGAATACTAAATTATAACATTTAAACCCTTTACAACAAATCTAGAATATGCAATTCCAAACACAATAAAATCTAAAAACCTCACACACCACACTAAAAGATCTGGAAATACCACAAAACAACTGAAATCTCCAAAACTGAAACTTAAATGCTCATGAAGCTTTGTGTAATTCTTGGATGTAATCACCACACGAGAATCCAAGAGTTTTGGTTCCCAAACTCCAATGAGACCTCAAGGGCTTCTGTCATCGGATCTTGGAACCTCAAGGATTTTCATCCTTGGATTGATTTTGAACACATGTGCTTTGAAAATGAGGGAAGTTGAAATTATCAAATTGGATATCTCCTTTGAGCTTTTTCCTTTCTTCTATAGAGTTATTGAGGGAATAATTGAATATTATTTCTCTTTTCACGTTTTCCCTCCATTACTTCATTTCATTTTTTTTTCTTTAGACATTCTAATGTAAATTAAGTCTGTAATTCCCCTCATGAGATTGTCTCCTAATTTTAGTTGATAACTCCCACTCCTAAAGATATTAATAAAATATTCCTAGGAGTTACATAACTCTTTATTGTGTCCCATTTAGGCAGCCCAAACAAAATAAATATTAAGTTGTCATTTATAATAACTTTCAAATAATATTAGGACTAACTCAAAGACTAGAAACACCCCTTGGCGCATATCTCTAATGACATAACATTAGCCCTCTTTTAAAAAACAACAAATAAGTTGCCCTTTTAAAATGTTTTAACATAAATAACGTAGGAGAAACTTAAGCTATTATTTTAAAATTATTTCCCTCATCGTACCATTAAGCCTAATTAAGCCTCCGAGAAATAAAATAATAGGCTAAGGCACTCTTGATTATCTTAAGTCCAAAAAAGGGAACATGACAATCGTTTCCTCAAAAACTATTGTGTTGTTCCTCTTCCCAGACTGCATGCAATGAAAGACAAATGCAATAGTTCAATTATTGTGAAAAGATGCAAAAATGACTGTGCCAATGTATGCAGAAATAGCTGAAAAATACAGACCCACACCTCCTACAGCAATGTTCACATTCAGCAGTGTTCTCTATAGCCTCTATGAAAACTTATACTACACTGCTCTTATGTTGTCAGCAAGAACAAATAGTCTATAAAAGGAAAAGAATTTTGCACATGGCCTGCAGTACTCAATCTTGTTATGAGCAAAGCTAAATTTGCAAAGAGATCTCATAAGAAACTTGCTCTTATACCAATTGAGAAAGTGGTTTGAGATTACACTCAAAAGCAAAATTGATCAGTCACAATCACATATTTTATTCAACACAATATGGCTTTATAAAGCCTTTCAATTTTCCAACTACCTAAAACCACCAAGCAACTAACTCAAAACTAATATTATTAAATACTAACACATATTTAATAATTTAACATTAACATGTTAGTTTATTATTTATCATCTCACACACAAATATTAAACTATGCCATGCACTAATTCCTAACACAAACTACAAAACAAAATAGTACCTATGTTCCACGACATTTCAAGGATGGGTACAGTAAAATTTCAAGGACAGGGATGGTGGGACAGCAAGGGATGCATTTCAGGGATGACAATTCAAGGGCCAATTTTGGGAATGGCAATATAAAATAATATTAAATATATATAGAAATTTATTATTTTAAAAAATACGTATATAAAGATACTTAAAAATTTTAAAAAATACCAAATATATATAAATTATTCTATATTATTATATTATATTTAAAAATATTATAATTCATAAAACTTACAATTTAAATTTTGAAGTTAAAACTTATAGTTTATAACTTATTAAATTTGAGTTAACTCATAAAAATATTAAATTATTAATGTAAAGTTTTAAAATTTTAACCTGAATTTAGAAATTTATAAGTTTACAAGAGTTCATTAGACAAATTCTATTCCTACCCTAAAGAGTTCATTAGACAAATTCTATTCCTACCCTAAACTTTTGGCTAAAATTTTAACATTCTATAACTACACAAAACAAAGAACAATGAAACAAATATTAATTGAGACTCAAAATCCTACCCAAATCAATCTATCGATCTACTCTAAAATCCATTTGCCCATACAATCTATTTTGTTTCTATTTACAAGAATATTCAATATATATATACATGTCTATACATGTACATGTATATAGATGTATATGTATATAGATTTATATATATATATATATAAGAAATATTACAACAATCAAACTATTTGCTTCTTTGTAACTGAATATTTAGCAACTATTCTCTACTCGGCTTTGCTCGTTCAGCCTTATCTCTACAATCATTTTGTTGAGACATCCCTATCAAAGTATTTTTTGGGAGTTAGCCCTATAAAAGTAGTTTTTGTTTCTAAAACATGTCAAAATTATGTTTTCCAAAGAGGACAGTTAGACGTCCCTGAGATAGTCGAGGGCCAGCTCATACATCTCCAAACATCCTCTAATGCATCAGGAACATCTCATGGCATCTTGGGGATGTTTCTCTATTTTGAAAAATATTAATGACTATCAAGGAACGTCTCCTACCATCTCAAAAACAAAAAGTGGGTAGAGATATTGGTTTCAGGACCAAGGATGCATCAAACACAACAAAATACTCAATGCACAAATCAAAAATTCATACACAATGCAATTTTTTCTGGGTGATGCAAGATTGGTCAACCCTTAGGATGCTCCTACATCATTAGATATGTCCAGCATCATTAAAAAAGCCCATTCAAGGTGGAAGGAAACAAGTGGCTTTACTCAAGCAAAGAGGTATTACATGGACAAGCTACAAAGGTCAAAACTTTAGGGTATGAATTGTTTACCATCTTGGTGCAAATGGGAAAGAATGCTTTCCAGCTTGACTTACGTCCATTCATAAGCATGTATATAGCAATCTGCAGTGAGAACTTACATATATATGAGTCATTTGTGTTGAATGAAGATGAGAAAAGGCAATCACTACCTTCTATTAAAGATTTTGTCTTAGATGCACAATGAGAGTTGGAGGATACAATGTAATAGCAGAAAGACAAATATATAAGTAGAGCCCTATGGAATCTTGGAAAATTGAATTCAAAGAAAATAACACAACAAAAAGAATGTAACTCAAGGAGGAAGTGCAAGAAATAGTCTGACATCTCCAAAATCACTAAGATTTTGTGAGATAAAAAGCCTCCTAGAAAGCAAGATATGACCAATAAGGATGTAGAGAAACTTTTTACTTCATCAAACAACCTAAATTCCATCAAAAATCAAGCTAAAAAATGTAGTGTTTTGCACACTGACAGACATCCCAAATCCAACAAGGTAGTAGTTGTGTGACTATATAGTCTCAAATGTTTCATGAAGGTTTCACAATAACTTAGCAATTCAGCTCATATCAAACAAAGGGGCAAAGTAACAATAGAAAATGGAAAAGTTGTCAAAACAATGCCTCTTCCAATTTCATGGCATTTGTGAGCTTTTTTGAGCACATAAAGTCACTTCGGATGTCTTTACAAGAGGCATAAGCAAATTTGAAAAGCATGAGTGAGTGTGAGAGAGAAGAAACCTCAGAAAGTCTAATTGGTTGTGGGAATAGAAATTGTGGTGCCGATGAAGTTGAAATAGGCGTAGCAATAGGGAGATTTTTGTCATATGCTCTATCTGAGATATTTGTAACTATTTTTGCCAAAGGAGAAGTTAAGCAACTGCCACTTCCAATAAATTGCTCTCAACCATAAGAAGGTCCTATTTTGGTCATTCAAGCTTTGGCCAACTACCCATATATATGCTTGCTTTCTTCCCTCCTCTCAGTATCTACATATCTGTCTTACTTTAGTTTGTTTCTTTCATGGACTGATTATGTATGATATTTTCTATTAATGTTATGAAAGAAAATAATCAATGTGTTGCTCCCGTTCAGGGCCACAAGCTCAGGATAGAGTTTGGCTCACTTCATCTTCTTCGGCAACTGTTCATCCCAAAATTCACTTCACCTTGATCCAAAATCACAGTTACATTGACATATTGGTTAGGAGTGCAAGCGGGCATGGCCTCTCCTTTTACGATCTCTGAATAGATGGCAATCCTATCTTCTTTAGATGGCATATATTACTGACATTTGTGCCCAAAAACTTCTTAAATTGTGCTCCAAATTTATGTGTACTGGAGCTTTCTCCTTTCATTATCATAGAAATGGATTACCTATGACAAAGTCGGAATGGAGTGCTTGATCTCAAGTCACTTGACTTGTCCCTCCTTTATAATAGAAGCACGACTCCCTAACTATTCATTATCTTTAACAAAATTTAAATTTATATAGAATCGATTCTCCTCTTGGAAGCACACACAACATGTCATTTTTTTACATCTATTTTAGGATTGACATTTGTATGGGCATGTTGATTATACAGCTAATGAAGGAAATTTACATAAGGTTATACATTTGACATTTTTAAGCTAGGAGAGCCTCTTCATCTTAGGTATTTAATGTTTATTTTGTCACAAAATGGACTACCTATAGAGAAAATCTTAGCAATGCTAAGTACACAAAGAAATAGGAATAAGCAATACTGTTGCAATTTTTTTTAATTATTTTTCACTCAAACTAACTCAGTTTTCTTTGTTGCTCTTAGACTACACCTTGCTCCATACTACACTCAAGCCTAGACTGTAGGTTCTTGATAACCAATCTACTACATTTGTAGTCAGAAAATACATTTTGTAATGTCCCCATTTTAAGCAAAATCAGTTTGCGGACAATTAGCCCATTTTCCAAGTTTTCCCATTGGCTAATCGGTGAGTGAGGGAGAACTCCAAAGTTTATGGAGAGCACAGGATCAGTTTAGTAGAGTTGTTGATCATGGCAGTGAGTTCAGTTGGTGGCATGGAGCCCATTGATGCTTTCAAAATTGATTTTCAGCCTTTTTGGAGCTCTTGAAACTTCTTGGAGGAGTTTTCTATTTTCAGAAAGTCACTCAGTTTCTATATCGAGAGGGTTTTGAGGATGAAAACTCACCTAGCTGGTCTTGGTGGTTTCACATAGAAGTCACAACTGCATCTGCAAGGAAATTCTTACAGTTTAATATTGAAGGATTGTTGTACCCAAACCAAATTTTTTGCTTCATTAAGGCATTTTGCATTTAAAAGTCTAAACCTCGCTAAAATGTTGTAAAATACAGTTTTGGGCAATGTCAAGCATGGAGTTTTTGTCAATAATTTGTCAGTCAAAGTCAGTTATATTGGTCAAACCCGAAGCAGAGACTCAAAATGAAGATTTTCACGATGGAGGAGCATCTCACGACGGCATTTCATATTGCAGACGGTCATTTCAATGATCGAAACAGAGTTTTCAGTGATCAAATCATGGAGATTTTGTGAGGAAAGCCT